>PVJN01016166.1:0-42890 GCA_004026805.1 Lasiurus borealis | reverse complement strand
CCCCCCCCCCCACACACACACACAAGGAGAAAGCATTTGTAAGCTCATCACTCTGGGCGCTGAGGGAACACAGAACCCTGATGAGATGCTGAGGCTGAGCATCATGTGGACATAGCAAGGCAGGAGAGTGTGGGTGTCAGTTGCACCAAGCAGGCGATCCTCGGGATTGTGTCCTGGGCTGGTCTTGACCACCAAGGATTCCAGGGACTAGGGTGCTGTGCCCCGTGGCTTTGGGACCTGGCATTTTTGTGGAAACGATGATTCTTACCAAGAGTATTTTCCCATTGATTTTTTAGCAAAGAGTTGAAGTAAGGGGGAGAGACAGAGAGAGAAATACTGATGTGAGAGAGACACACATCGATTAGTTGCCTACCCCACGCATCCCCACCAGGGTTGGGGATTGAGCCTGCAACCAAGGTAGGTGCCCTTGACTGGAACTGAACCCAGGACTCACCAGTCTGTGGGGTAAGGCTCTACCTACTGAGCCAAACTGGATTTTTTTATTTCATTGGGCTGTTTTGGGAAAAGCAAACTAGAAGTTTGAAATGAGACAGTTAAAGAGGACTTCCACTTGTCCCACCAGCATCTCCAACTCTTGGAAGACTCAGCTGAGGTTCTATGCTGTGCAGAGAGTCATTTCTGAGTCTAGGCTGAATTAGTGACCCTGACCTAAGCTCGCAGCGCTCCGTGCCACCTCGCACCCATGACATTGCATCGGAATGATCTGCTTCCATCCCATTTCCTTTCCAAGGCAGGGGCTCTGTCTCACTACACCGAACATCTGGCGCCTGGCACGGGGCCTGGTGCAGCGGGCACTCACCACACCGCCATGGATCTGATATGGGCTCAGGACTTGGTATTCAGGAAGACCCTGTTGGCAGAACTGCAATGAGGTTTCCATAGTCAGAGGCTACAGAGGGCAAAGGATTCTACTTTTCAAGTGCCATTTGCCTCTGGGTCTTTGGAATAGAATGCAAAGCAAGAAGAGGGAGGTGTTGGCATGCGGGCACAGCCTGTTTTACTGAGTTTGCGTGGGCAGCTATAGCACCAGCAGGGGTGCATGGGAAGGCGGGGAGCAGAGACAGCCCCCCTTCCTCAGCAAAGAGCTGCTGCTCGTATGGTGGGCTTGCCGGCACTGGTGACCCCCTGCTAATCTGTGGGAGGTGTGCTGTCTCCCCAAGCTATTCAGGGGCATCCCTTCCTTACTGTTGGGATGGATCCCTTGGAGAGACAGCCCCATTGTCACTGCCTCCTTTATTCCAGCCTGTGGCCGTCTGGGTATTGCTCTACATGTGGAGGGAAAGGTAATACAGTGGTACCTCGAGATACGAGTTTAATTCGTTCCGTATCCTTGAGGCGTGGGAAACTATGAGACGCTGGAGTCGCGGTAAACTGGTGGGTCGTGTGCAGCCGGCCCATCCGCGCGATGACTCCTATCTCAACTGTTGCTCGTATTTCAAAGCAAAAATCGCTCGCTCGACGGCTCGTATCTCAAAAATCTCGTATGTTAGGGCACTCGTATCTCGAGGCGCCACTGTACTCTGACTGCCTAAAGCTCCAGTGCCAGGGTTAGCATGCCCACTGTTTGCCTTAAAGTTGCCACTGTATTTGCCCTCATCTCCAAAGTGTCCCCTGACACCCGTCACTGCCATGCAGTTAATTCCGCGTCGTGGGATGGTTTCAATAACAACCTCTACTTCCACGTGTCCACTCCAAGTCCTCCGGCATTCCAAACAGAAATCCCAAGTGGTAGCACCTCTGTTAAAATAGAAAATAAAAGAAGGTATACATTGCACACAAGCCACTGTGCTGGAGATCTTGCCAAAAGCACACAAAAAAGCATATGCATAATATTTTATTAAACTTAAGAAGCATACATAAATTTCTCTGTGGGATCCAAGTCTATTAGTAATAGACTTACCATAAAGCTCGGTTATTCAACCGTCATAAAAGACAGCACAGCCCCAGAAACGCCGCCACTTTACAGGAAACATTTCACAACGAGAGGAAAAAAAGACATTTGCTATGTAATTGCAGCCGGGAGATGACAGTTAAGGAGCTGGTAGCCAGCAGCGTTTCTGGGCGGCTCCAGGTTTAGTGGCGGCAGCGGGGTGCTGTGTTCTGTAGGGTTTTCCAGAGGAAAAGTACCAAATACATACCATGGTGTGTGTGTGTGTGTGTGTGTGTGTGTGTGTGTATGTATGTATGTATATATGTGTGTGCACATGCTGTACCACATAGAGCAGCGGTTCTCAAATGTGGGTCGCGACCCCTTTGGGGGTCGAACGACCCTTTCACAGGGGTCGCCTAAGACCAGCAGAAAACACCTATTTCCCATGGTCTTAGGAACCAACACACTGCTCCTCGGTGTAGCAAAGTGTAGCCATGTAGTTTACTGTTGTCATATAAAGACTGTTACCCATGCTATCCCACGATTCAAGCAAAAAATTTCATTTATTTGTAATTAGAAATAAATATTTCACAATATATAATTACATATTGTTTTTGTGATTAATCACCATGCTTTAATGATGGTCAATTTGTAACAACGAAAATACATCCTGCCTATCAGATATTTACATGACAGTTCATAACAGTAGCAAAATGACAGTGATGAAGTAGCAACGGAAATAATTTTATGGTTGGGGGTCACCACCACATGAGGAGCTGTCTTAAAGGGTCGCAGCATTAAGAAGGTTAAGGAGCACTGTCATAGAGAGATGACACGGTGTGTGCATGTACTCTACATAGATATGCATTGATGTACGTGTTCACATGATTATGGAGGCTGCCAGTTTCCCAGATCTGTAGCCAGCAAGTCAGAGAGTCAGAGAGCCAGCGGCGTCAATTCCAGTCCATGTTCCAGCCCAACTCTGAAGGCAGAAGGAGTCTGAGGTGTCCGCTCGAAGACAGCCAGACAGTAAGAGATCGTTTTTTGTTACTGAACCTTTTCCTTTTAGTCAGCCCTTCACCAGATTGGCCAACACCCACCCAGCGGGGGAGGGCAGTCTGCCTTAGTCTCCTGATGCGAATGCTCATCTCATCCAGAAAGACTCTCCCAGGTACCCCTAGGAATGACATTGAAACAAATACCCACGCCCCTGGGGACCAGTCACACGGACACATCACCAGCACAGGTGCGGTGTCCTGGAGTGTCCTGGAGTGCTCCGGCCAGGAACCCCTTGACTTTAGAGGGGGAGGTATGTGGCCGCCGTACAGAACACTGCAACACCCGTGAAATAGAGGAGCGACTCTGGGGGCTGAACAGAAGGTATGCATGTGGCATTCCCGGCTTAACTTATTATGCATTTGTTGTCCAACGTTTTGCACCTAATTAAATCTTCCCCTAGATGGCTAGATGTGATTTGTCTGACGGATGTATTTGAAAAGACAGATGAATGGCTATAAGAAGATTGGATTTGATGACTGCTGTAGCAGACTGCTTTTCCCAGAAGAGGCTAAGAGTTAGCACGTGCAAGCAGGATCCATAATAACCTCCCGATTCCGTGGTTTCTGTACCAACTCACAGAGTCACGATGAGCTTTCCGTGCTGCTGTAGTTCTTCTGTACACATTTGAAAGGCGAGGAAACAATTTATTTGGATAGATTTCTCAGAGGATAATGATAATTTATTTCATCGTCCTTATCTGCCTAGGCCAGATGGGGTTATGGCAGAGGCCTGGGAAATAACTTTGCAGAGCGGAGGGGTGAGTTTAAAAAGCGAGAATTGTGTGAAGAGGGTGGTTCTGTCCTTGTCTAATTCCACCATAAATGCATCTCAGGAGATGGGTCTAGAAGGCTTCGGTGGCAAAATGGCATTTTTCTAACAGGATTCTTTTAGGATGAAGTAAATGAAGTCAGAGAGCCAACAATTGTTTTCTCATGATGGAAGGAGGTCTGTTTCTTTCTTTCTTTTTTTTTTAAATATGTATTTTATTGTTTTTTTTACAGAGAGGAATGGAGAGGGATAGAGAGTTAGAAACATCGATGAGAGAGAGACATCGATCAGCCACCTCCTGCATGCCCCCCCTACTGGGGATGCGCCCTCAACCAAGGTACATGCCCTTGACCGGAATCGAACCTGGGACCTTTCAGTCCGCAGGCCGACGCTCTATCCATTGAGCCAAACCGGTTTCAGCAAGGTCTGTTTCTTGAACTTGGGTGCAAAGAGCCCTGGGGTAGGCAAAGATGCAGAACAAACATGGCATCTTCTTGAACCACCAATTCTGTCTAATAATTTTTTGGGGAAATGACATGATATTCATTTCAGCAGGTCGGTATCTATGGGTTACAATCTCTTTCCTTGGTGTATATATACACCTTCTTCGGTAATTAAAGTTTGAGAGCTCTGACAAAGACCATTTGCAAGTAAGAGATGTGATTTACAGCCTCAAACCTTTTATTCATTTGCTGTGTGGCTCTGAACAGCATATATGTCCTCTCTTTACCTACACCATCCTTACACGGTTGAAATAAAGTTTTATTTGTCTAGATGCTTCAGGCCTCACCCAAAGACCCTTTGAACCTTTCTGAGCTGTTGGCTCTTTAATCTGCACTGTTTTTTTTTTAATATTTTAAATATATTTTATTGATTTTTTTTTTACAGAGAGAAAGGGAGAGAGATAGAGAGTTACATTGATCAGCTGCCTCCTGCATGCCCCCTACTGGAGATGTGCCCGCAACCAGGATACATGCCCTTGACCGGAATCGAACCTGGGACCTTTCAGTCTGCAGATTGACGCTCTATCCACTGAGCCAAACCGGTTTCGGCTCTTCACTGGTTTTGAGACAAAGGGAAGAGCTCTCACAACATTTGTGGTCCATTTTTTTTCCTCTTCCATTCAACCCGAGTGTTGCACTTGCCCTTCACCTCTAGGTCCCAGCCTCAGGGAACCACGTTTGGAAGGTCCCTAAAGTAGCAGGAACTCCCTGCTGGTACAGAGCCTCTCTCCGTGGTCATTCATCACAGGCACCTCCCTCTCCCATTGGCAGAGAGTGATGGCAGCCACCCAGCAGGTGACAAGCCCCAATCAGCCCAGTGGGGGCCGTTGTGGAGGCACATGCCTTGTTAAGCAGAGCCGGTGACAGATTGAAGTGCTGTGAGCGCTCGCTAAATGGTTTGGCAGAGACACGGATCCTTTTGCCAATTCAAGTCTAGAAATGACGCATTTCAAATCCAGTTTAGGACAGCTTTGTACCGAGGGCCTAGCTGATCTGGAGATTATATGAAGTTTCTTTTACAGACAGGATTTTCAGATATTTGCACAGAAAATGGGTCCTTTTTTAGGATTCCAGGGCATCTTTGTTGGGGGAAATGAATGGAAGTGGAAATTCAGTGACATGGAAGGAGGACATATTTGGGTTTTGGGGATAATCTGTGTGTGGGCCAGCAGAGTGCCGTCCTGAGCTCTATTACTGGGGGGTAGGCTTTCGCCTTCAGGGGGTGACAAGGGTGGGACTCTGCCATTCCATCTGGATCTGTTCTAGTGAGTTCTTTCATCCCGAAGTGGGACTTGGAGGCCCCAGCCTTTTCCTGAAGCGTGACATTCACTCTGCTATACCTGGGGCCAAGTCATTACAGCGGTACCTCGAGATACGAGTTTAATTCATTCCGTAACCTTGAGGCGTGGGAAACTATGAGACGCTCAAGTCGCGGTAAACTGGTGGCTCGTGTGCAGCCAGCCGATCGGCGCGATGATTCCTAACTCAAATGTTGCTCGTATTTCAAAGCAAAAATCGCTCGCTCGACGGCTCGTATCTCAAAAATCTCGTATGTTAGGGCACTCGTATCTCGAGGTACCACTGTATATAGTACTGGGCCCAACCCTAGGCATTGTTGTCAGTGACTAAGGAGACCACCTTTACCTTTCCTGAAAGCCTCTGCATTTATTCCCTTGTTTGTCCGATACATATTTTGGAGCACATATCATAGAGTCTGAGAAGCGAATTCTGTGGTTTTGCTCTTAAAGGTAAGTTTAACATACTTATTGGTGTGTATTGTTTAGAGAATCCGGTAATGTTCAGTTTTATGACACCTGATATTTGACACTCTACTATGTGTTTCTTGTGATACCTTATGACACATATAATGATGATACCCTACTTTCCCCTATAATAGCACTTACTATATTGCGCTGTAACTTCTTATTTAATTACCTGTCACCCCTAATAGATCAGGAGCTGTATGAGGGCAATGATGGTGTCTCCCTTTCTAACTGTTATATCTCTAAAACTTACACACATTTCTAGGTGTCTAACAAGCAACCAATAAATACTTATTGATTAAAAAATACTTTATTGACTTTGACCTTCTAATTAATTCCAGCAAAGATAAAGCAGAATTCTCTAGTAATACTCATCTTGTCTTCCTTGACTCCCCGATATTTTATAGATTCAGTGTAAGTCAGAGTGCAGGGGTCAAGTTAGATCCACTGAGAATATATATTTAACTACTACCCAGAAGAATCTGTGATTTCAGGGAGCTAATTTTACTTCAAATGACAGAACACAAAACAAAACAAAAGAAAAAACTAGAACTGTATTATTTTGAGGGTCAGTAAATAATAATCCCGAAGCTTTAATATTTTGGTGAAATAACACTATTTTCAAAAAGGTTAGTCATTAATCAAATTCTGGATAGCCAAATACTTTTTACTATTTCTTTTCCAGTTTCAGACTTTCCATTCTGATGGTAAAAGATTTGGTAGGATGAGAAGAAATAAACATATAAAACAATTTTGTTCCAATAAATATTTACTTAGGCTTGTAGTTTATTCCTGAATGAAATTGTATCTTCAATTTATCTTCCCGTGAAATATGGAAATGTATGGTCAAAACAGCCAACTCTGCCTTTGGCAAATTCTTGTCTCCTCAAGAAAACATAAACAGTGCAGTTTAGACTATTTTGTCTTAAATACTGACTAGTTAGAAGCAAAATGTATGGCACATAAATTTTAATGGGTGATTTGCTGACAATTGGGATTGTTTGAAAAATAGCTGAATTTGGGTGAATAAGGAAAATTGCAGACTTGAAAATATTTTTAACTCTACTGCTCTTGTCTAATGATTTTGAAACCCTTTCTCTTTTTCTTAACCTACAAATTCTAATGGGCGTAGAGTTGAATAGATGGTTAATGCACTTTAGTACCCTTGTCTCAATGGAAGACACACATCCTAGTATAAACCTGGAAATATAGTTAGTTCCCTGTGCCCTGAGAGAGTTTGGGGTAGAATGTTGGTTCAACACAAAGGGGAGAACTGGACTCATGTCAGAGCTGACATCTGATCTAAAGTTTCACAGCTGGGTTGGGGGTCTCTAGGTAGAGAGGAGGAAATTAGTTTTACTAGTAAAGCAGAAAGCAAAACGTGCCGGGACCAGATTGGCTCAGTGGATAGAGCGTCGGCTTGCGGACTGAAAGGTCCTAGGTTCGATTCCAGTTGGGGGCATGTACCTTGCTTGCGGGCACATCTCCACAGTGGGGTGTGCAAGAGGCAGCTGATCGATGTCTCTCTCTCATGGATGTTTCTGACTTTCTATCTATCTCCCTTCCTCTCTGTAAAAAATCAATAAAATATATTTAAAAGAAAGCAAAACATATTTAGACAAGAAGGTATCACAGAGCTTTGCGTACTGAAGAGTGTCCAGGAGTGAATTGTGCCTGGAGAGGGATTGAAGATGAGGTGAGAGAATTGGTTTGCTCTGATCTGTGAAGGAGTCTGCGTGCCAAGGTCAGGAGAGCAGTGGGCAGATGGTAACAGCAAAGGGAGTATTGGGAGAACTTCCTGTGGTGGGAGCAATTCTAAGGAATCCCAGCAATTCTAATTCAGATGACAAGACCTTAATTTATCAAGCTCAAGTAGAATTTGTGGAGGACAAGGATGAGTTATCTCATTAGGAACCAGGAAAGTCTTTGTGGAAACATTGAGAAGCCAGGGAGAACCAAGTGAGAAGCAAGTGTCCCAAGAATTGGGACCATCCTGTAGGAAGACATGAGTTAGGGAAGAGAATGGGGAGGAGAGAGGAAGGAAGAAGAGGGAAAGGAAGGCATGAGAATAGAAGGGAAGGAAAGGGAAAGAAGGAGAGGGAAGAGAGGAATTCCAGTTTCAGAACTAAAATTAGTTGAGGATGGCAGTTCAGTGGGAGCAGAAGTTAGTGAAGGCGGGTTGAGGAGAAGAAAACAATGGGTAGAACAAGAGTCTTTGTAAACAGTCTCAGGGTGCAGAACCTCAGACATTTTGAAAGCAGGGGGTTGATGTAATAGGTTGGCAGTTAAGAAAGATCTTAGAAATTCCTTTGGGGAATCTGTAGGAGGTTGGGAGATTACTTCATTAGCTGTTTCAGTAGTCTAGAAGAGAAGTTATGGTAGCCCAAACTAGGATATATATTGGCAACAGAGTTGAGGACATTGTCAAGAAAGGGACTGAATGAAGACCACATAGTGAGTAAGAGGTGCAAGTGTCAAAGGATATCAAAGCCACATGTGGTTGAAGATTGACTGTGGAAGGGGTGAGAGGAATCCCCGAGAGAGTGTGGTGCTCAGAAGGCAGTGTCTAATTTATTTTTATTTTAAAGATGAAGGGGTTCTTGGTGGTGGTAAACTGCCATGATGTAAAGATGGGGAAAAGAAATGAAGGAGAAGATGAGGAGGAGAGACCAGTAGACTGAATGAATGAGTGCCTTGTTGAAAGGAATTCTGGGAGAGCTTCAAGTGGAGAAGAAACCTGAGCACCAGCTGCTACAGTCTTTATTGTCTAAGACATGCTGTGGAGTCCATAGATGATGGAAGACAGTGGAGAACTGGTCCAGCGATAGCAGTGAGAAGCTGGCAGAGGATGTGCCAGAATGATGTCTCAGAGTGAGAGGGAAGCGGAAGTGATTCCCCAGGAGAAAGCCACATTTTAGGTAAAGCAAGAAGGTGAAAGAAAGACCTAGAACATGTGGACCTGGATGGGGATCTGGAGAACACAGATTGAGGAAGGAAGGGGGAAGCTGTGCAGACAGCCAAGGTTAAGCTGGATGGAAGGCAGTGTGTGTGTGTGTGTGTGTGTGTGTGTGTGTGTGTGTGTGTGTGTGTGTTTACATATATTTTATTGATTTTTTTTTACAGAGAGGAAGGGAGAGGGATAGAAAGTCAGAAACATAGATGAGAGAGAGACATCGATCAGCCGCCTCCTGCACACCCCCTACTGGAGTTGTGCCCACAAGCAAGGTACATGCCCCCGGATGGAATCAAACCTGGGACCTTTCAGTCTGTAGGCCGATGCTCTATCTACTGAGCCAAACCGGTCTCGGCGGCAATATGGTTTTGATGGTTGTAATGTTTCAGAAAATGCTGGAAGGAGAGGTTTTGCTCAAGCTTTCAGAGAGGATTAGCCGTGCAGACTTTTATTAAATGTGAAAATAAGAGGCTGTCAGTTTCCTTAAGTGGATGCTGTAGGTTTAGACTGGAGTCACAGCCTTATGGTACTGCCAGTTGGCTTTCTCTCTAAACGCAGATCAAGGATGCAAATCCAGAGGGCCTCTCTGGAGACCTGTGTCCTGGCACAAGCTGTGGGCTGTGTTCCTGACCCCTCAAATGGGTGGGGGGAGGGGTATGATGTTGCAGCAGCCAGGAGAACTCACCCTCAAATATTTTGACCTCCAGATCTTTTTCAGAGACCTCCTCAGCAAAGACATATTTTCTCTTTTTTGTGTGTGTATTTAAGGGAATGAGCTCTAACCTGGAGGGAAGACAGCATCAACGATCTGACAACATTTATCATAAATGATGAATGAAAAACACTTCAACATTAACTGGGGAAAATTAAGTGTCAGTGCAGGACTTGTGCCAGTTGGCTCGTGGGGGCTGTGGGGGGTTTGCTGCACGGATGAGGGGGCTGTCTGTGTGAGATTCTCCGGACACTGCGTGGGTTCTTCTCTCCTTCCAGACAGTTCCTTCGGTTTTCTTTCTCGTCTTCCAATTGAGTATATTTTAAACTTCAGTTTTTAAGCATGTACTGTTATGAATCATAATGTAAATATCTGAGTTTTCAAACTTTCCTCCTTCAAGGCCTTTACTATTTATTTCGAAATCTTCATAGCCTATTTCTTTCTTTGACCCAGAATCCAGTCATTGTGTTATTTTTCTATATGAACAATTATAAGCCTACTTTTGCCCACCCCGAAGAAAACATTTTCTGGAACGCACAGTTGCTGTCATTTTATTTGTAATATCACCTCATTATTTTTATTTCCAAACTCCCATTCTCTCTCAGGAGTGCCATTATCATCCTGGACATTCAGTCCTCAACTCATATCATCCTCCTGTTCGAATAGGTGCATATGGAGTGTATTATATAAGGTCTGGTGGTCATTTCTCCATTCGCAAACATACATTGGGGTTTGATATAATTGGCAGTTGGTGCGACCATCATATTTATTCATTAGTTTGTGGGGTCAAAGCTACCACAGAGACTATTCTGATCTCCCTTCACTAAACCCGTGTAGCCAAGATAGTGAATCAAAACTAATGTTGCATTCTAGAGGGGATGGTTGAGATTAGTGTCATAGTTAAAGGATCTAGCGCAGTGGTCCTCAACCTTTCTAATGCTCTGGACCCTTGAATACAGTTCCTCATGTGGTGGTGACCCCCAACCATAAAATTATTTTCGTTGCTACTTCATAACTGTAACTTTGCTACTGTTATGAATTGTAATGTAAATATCTGTGTTTTCCGATAGTCTTAGGCGATGCTGCTAGCGGTTCTAATCCTGTGGGTTGTGTTGAGAACAGCTGCTATAAAGAAAATGTAAATTATATGTGTGGCTCTCATTTTATTTATATCCGACAGCACTGATCTAGAGACTTTCAAAATATTATAATTTTAAATTTTTAAAAACATTTATTTTATTGATTTTTTTTTTTTTTTTTTTCAGAGAGGAAGGGAGATAGAGAGTCAGAAACATCAATGAGAGTGAAATATTGATCAGCTGCCTCCTGCACACCCCCTACTGGGGATGTATCCAAAACTAAGTTACATGACCTTGACCAGAATTAAATCTGGGACCCCTCAGTCAAGGGACCGATGTTCTATCCACCAAGCCAAACCAGCTAGGACCAAAATATTATAATTTTAACACATAATCAGTCAACAATTACTGGTGAGATATTTTTATACAAAGTTTTCTGTACTTTAGATGTGTTTTATGGTTATACATCAATTCAGATGTTAAATTTTCATGGGATGATATCTTTGATCTGAGAAAATTTCATTTGAAAATCTAGATTCACATGCCAAAGTTGTTCCAAACATATTTAAAATTTGACAGATAACTGAATGAAATACCGAAAAGAATAATTTTCCTTAAATACCTGTATCCACATTAACAGAACTGCCCTATTATTCTATTCACTTTTATTTTTATTTTGTTTTATTTATTTTTAAAATATATTTCTTTATTGATTTCAGAGAGGAAGAGGAAAGGAGAGACAGAAACATTAATGATGAGAGAGAATCATCGATCGGCTGCCTCCTGCATGTCCCCTACTGGGGATTGAGCCCACAACCCAGGCATATGCCCTTGGTCTGAATTGAACCTGGGACCCTTCAGTCCACAGTCTGACACTCTATCCACTGAGCCAAGCCAGCTAGGGCTCACTTTCATTTTCAAAATTAAGTTTAATGGTGGTAACGTTGGATAATAATATTATATAGGTTTCAGGTGTACAATTTAATAATACATCATCTATATATTGCATTGTGTGCTTACCAACCAAAGTCTAGTCTCCTTTTAAAGAATTGATTTGACTATGAAGAAAATGTTTGTCAGTTTCAAAACTACAATTGTTAAAATGAAGTAAATTAATTCTTTTGTCAACTCAATATTATTAGAATTGAATTCAAAAGGGTAATACATAAATTGAAAAATTGCAAAGCAACTAAATTTATTAATATCAAAAAATGTTCTTCAATATTTTGTATAGACTTTGCAATCAATTTACATAATGCTATCAATTGAATTAAAGTGTTCATATTGATCCATGTTGGGAAATATGTAAAATCATTATTATTGATTTGTATTACAAAGTAAATTTAATTTCAACATAAATTTGCCCACAAGTATAGCTAGGTCACAAATAAACTTTATCTTTCCTCAGGGCTTTAAAATTAGTATATTCATATGCATTGTGATATCAGTGAGAATATGTAAATTGCGCTGCCATTTTTGCCTTTGATTATTAAACATTTGGCAAACATTCCTTTTGTCTAATTTATTAAAATTGTTTTAATAAGTTTCTAATTTATTAAAATTGGAGTTTGTATTTCAGGAAATCTTTATACAACTCTTTCATAACTCAACCAATGAGACTAAGTTAATCAAATTCATTGTCTTTTTTTTTTTCAAAAGTTGATAAACTAATGATGATTTTTATACGTATATACTTCATGATTTAAGAACTATATCAGAGGTGCTTTCCCAAGAGTTTTCTCCAGAAAACTAAACATAAACATTTCCAATATGTATTATATGGTGAGATAAATCCAAAAGGGATTGTCTTAAAATATCAGTAAGTCCAATTTTGGCTTACCGTAGTTATAACACCATCCATAGTCATAGAAACTACTTTCTCATATCTAGATAAAAATTTTCTTTGAGATATGTAAAACATTAAAAAAGATTCATGCGATGAGTCTGATTTTTTTAATTTGAAAATTGATGTTTCTTTATAAACGTAGATGTCCTGTTGAGACAAAATACACCAAAGTATTAATTGGGCTGTGTCTCTTAATAAAGCATGGCTCATAGAAAGCTAATGAAAAGGACTTGACATTTTTCAAAGTTTGAATTAGCTGATGTTTAATACTGTTGGGAAAGTCTGTTATTCTAGTGACAGTTGTGTGGTTGCTTATTTGAGGATCTTTCAATTGTAAGATTTCTTTGTTAGATGTTTCTTATTATCCTACAACAAACTTTTCAAAACCTAAATAATTTATTTTACCATTATACACCTAAAAACATTTTGTTTTAAGAATTCAAGTTATGCCGGAACTGGTTTGGCTCAGTGGATAGAGCATCCGCCTGGAGACTGAAAGGTCCCAAGGGCATGTACATTGGTTGCGGGCACATCTCCAGTGTGGGGCGTGCAGGAGGTGACTGATGGATGTCTCTCTCTCATCGATGTTTCTGGCTTTCTATCCCTTTCCCTTCCTCTCTGTGAAAAATCAATAAAAATATTTTTTTAAAAAAGAATTCAAGTCATTAGATAGTTGGCCAACATCACAGGCTCAAATTATGTTGAGACTTTTACATAATTTTTGTTGGATATTTAATTCTGATTTCACATAATTCTGATTTTATTATGTTATTCCTTTTTCATTGTTAAGGCTCAATGGATAGAGCATCGGCCTGCAGACTGAAAGGTCCCAGGTTCGATTCCGGTTTGGGTGCATGTACCTTGCTTGCGGGCACATCTCCACTGTGGGGTGTGCAGGAGGTGGCTGATCGATGTCTCTCTCTCATCGATGTTTCTGGCTTTCTATCCCTTTCCCTTCCTCTCTGTGAAAAATCAATAAAAATATTTTTTAAAAAAAGAATTCAAGTCATTAGATAGTTGGCCAACATCACAGGCTCAAATTATGTTGAGACTTTTACATAATTTTTGTTGGATATTTAATTCTGATTTCACATAATTCTGATTTTATTATGTTATTCCTTTTTCATTATTAAGGCTCAATGGATAGAGCATCGGCCTGCAGACTGAAAGGTCCCAGGTTCGATTCCGGTTTGGGGGCATGTACCTTGCTTGCGGGCACATCTCCACTGTGGGGTGTGCAGGAGGTGGCTGATCGATGTCTCTCTCTCATCGATGTTTCTGACTTTCTATCTCTCTCTCTTCCTCTCTGTAAAAAATCAATAAAAAATATGTTTAAAAAAATAAAAATAAAAAAATAAAAAAAGAAGTTTGGGTCACATGGCATTGCAGCCAACCAAGGGTCTTAAGAAGGCAAGTGACATGATCAGCTTTGCCACATGCTCCTTATTATCTTGGCATCTGCTTCTTACCTTCTTCCTTGAGAAGAAGCGGAGTGTGAAATCCTAAACGAAATTATAGTCTCATGTCAGCCAGACCTCTGCGCTCTTTCTTTATCATGGGAGAAAGCCCTCTCGATTTTAAAATAACACAATTGCCAAGAATATATTGTTTTTTTCCAGTAACAAAAACACACAAACAGGGTAGGGAGGACATTTTTGCCTCCTCATATTTGAAAAAAAAACAACACACAAAACTAAGAACAGACTATAGAAATGCTCAAAGAGCATGTTTGAATACATCTCTTTGTAAAACATGACAGAAAGGAGTGATTATTTAAATTGGACAGGACTTTGCATGCCTGGTTCCTCGGTGGCAATCCCTTTTGTCTGAACTCCCTTTCTAGAAAAATGTCACAAAGGATAAAAAATGACTCCAATAAGTTTTATTCAATTTCAGAGTCTATTATATATTCTGTTTTACACAAAGCATATAATTTTAAATTTCATAGATAGGCACACTGAACATATACTTGCTAGATATACAGCTATTTGGACGGGTGAAATTGAAACCCTCCGGGGAGGGTACATTAATAATTCTTTGCTTGTAAGACAGAGCAGTCATCTCGTGTTCCAAACAAAACCTGGCCAGCCCCGAAGTGATTCATGGTCATTTATAAAAACTGATTACCAATCGCCAGATCTTAAAGCCATGGCAACCTTTATTTTTCAATCTCATAAACAATAAAGCTCCCTTTTGTTAAACACATATGAAGGGACCTCTCTCCCGCGGAGAAGGGAGTAAATGCGAAAGCTAATTTTCCACATCTGACAGCCTGCATGAGAGCTGATGAATACATAGATGATAAATATATATTTCAGCGAGAAGAAAATATTAATGTGTATATATTTATATAGAGTTTTCTTCCACCGAGCTGTTGATTCAATGTGTAAAAAAAAAAAAAAAAGTCCAGAATCTGTCTCCTTTGTCTTAATGTCCCAAAGGCAAAATGTTTCCTGACAGCACCGTTTAATATATTCATCATTAATCCTAGACAGAAATCCATATTCATGATTTCAGTGGTTCTTCCGAACAAGATATTAAAATAGTCGTGTCTGTATTTAATAGGGGGAAACAAGAGATTATCATAATTCCTGATTGGTGGCTGAATCCCAGAGCTCCGTAACGACATGAGACAAATTATTCATCATTTTGGATCACCTGGGAGTCCCAGGGTACCAGGCAGAACCAGCGTGACTGTGGCGAACGGGGCTGGCTGAGGCTCCTGTTTCGATGGTTGAGTGACAGGCCAAGTAGATAAGAGAAAGTAACAAGGTCATTGTCAGTCTGCTTGGCCTTCGCTTGTTCTGTCAGTGTTCGCTGGGTGCCTCAGTGAGACGGGAGCTTCTCCGAGGTCAGTTTGAGTGCCTGGAAGAGTGTTCACCCATCATGTAGCACAAAATGCTCACGAAGGGACGTCAAATCCAACACTAAGTAAGGGCACGGATGGAAGGTGGGGATGTGGAGGAACAGGTAAATCGAGGTTTCTTTCCCATCATCTGTACAGCTGGCCTTGCATTTGGAACAGTTCCTCAGAATATCTTAATCTGGAATGCATTCCAGAAGTTTCCAAAGTAATCAGTCCTGCCTTAACCGGTTTGGCTCAGTGGATAGAGCATTAGCATGTGGACTCAACGATCCCAGGTTCTATTCAGGTCAAGGGCATGTACCTTGGTTGAGGGCACATCCCCAGTAGAGGGTGTGCAGGAGGCAGCTGATTGATGTTTCTCTCTCATCAATATTTCTAATTCTCTCTCTCTCTCCCTTCCCCTCTGTAAAAAAATCAATGAAATTTATTAAAAAAAAAAAGAAATAATCAGTCCTAAGTCAGATGATAGTTTAAGCCAAGTTCAAGGGTAGTTTAAACCTTGTAGACAGAAGTCCGCTGTATCTTTGGTCCCTGTCTCATGTGTAAGTAATTGTAAATGTTCGGCCACTTGGCTTCTCCTCAAAGTCTTGAGTCCTTCTTGGGAGCACTAGCTCTTGACTTAGTCCAGTGGTGGGCAAACTCAGTCAACAGAGCTGCAAACCGTGGCTCGCGAGCCGCAGTTTGCCGACCACTGACTTAGTCCTTCCAGAGCCTTAGGACTTTCATGACTGGGTCTTCATTTAAAAATAACTCCATGGGCTCCCGCTTTGCTGTATCTCTTCCTTGTCTGTTGGCTGAGGTCTGCCCATTGAGTGCTTCTGAGCTTGAGCCTCTTTTTCCTATATTAAAGTCAAAAGAACCTTCTTTAACTCTTGTGAATCTTGACGAGTGGTATCATCAACGGTACATTGTCTACCGCAGGCAAAAATGTCCGGGGTTCTGACTTCTTGTCTGCTTCCTTAAGCATGTTCCAGTGAAACTCGAAAGGAGGTTTAGCGACAGGAGTAAGGGTAAGTTTAGAAATCCCAGTCTAGTTCTGTCCACCAGGACAATCTTTAGCTCTGTTCTGCACCACATACCAAATCCCCCCGGGGTCCGTTCTAAGCTGTGTAAGTAGATAATTTCCAATTTCTCAATGGCATTTTTTATAGTTGCCTTCTGGAATTCTGATTTCGAGGCATTTCCTGATAAGAGCTATGTAATCAGGATGGAATCTCTTATTCAAAGGGCTTTCCTTTTCCCAAACTCAGAAAAGGTCTGTTTCTCAAATTACCAGGCTATCTATCAATAATTGAAGGGCAGATAGGAACTGTGACTTTGGCAGGCAGTGCAGAAGATGGGCCCAAGCTCAGTCATATGAGCTACTTTTTATTTTTTATTTTATTTTATTTTATTTTATTTTTTTAAAATATATGTTTTATTGATTTTTTACAGAGAGGAAGGGAGAGGGATAGAAAGTCAGAAACATCTATGAGAGAGAGAGATCGATCAGCTGCCTCCTGCACACCCCACACTGGAGATGTTCCCGCAACCAAGGTACATGCCCTTGAACAGAATCGAACCTGGGACCTTTCAGTCCGCAGGCCAATGGTGAGCTACTTTTTAGATGGTATTTTTGAACAATAGTAAAAGTTAAACTTCTTTTTGCACCCTTCAGAATCCCTGAAACAGGTTCACTTATTGGACAAACTATGGAGGTAGAGGAAGAGGAGAAACTGAGGAAGTTTCCAGCTACTCTCCCACACGCGTGTCCTCCACACGCTACCGTAGAGGGGACTGTCCTTGGCGTAGTTAGCACAGTGTCCACAGTCCCATGTTTATCTCTCTTAAATGATGTACCGGAGAGTGAATGCAGACCTACTCAGGACAGCTTTTTTTTTTTTTTTTAATATATTTTATTGATTTGTTACAGAGAGGAAGGAAGAGGGATAGAGTTAGAAACATCGATGGGAGAGAGACATTGATCAGCTGCCTCCTGCATGCCCCCCACTGGGGATGTGCCTGCAACCAAAGTACATGCCCTTGACCGGAATCGAACCTGAGACCTTTCAGTTCGCTGGCTTTCTTACCCAGCTCTCTGCAATGCCAGATGGAGTCAGACAGCAAACAGGAATGTGATCAAATTTAAAAATAAGTTGCATCATAGAAGTGATTCAAACCAAAGCACAGTTGGTCTTCTGGCTGCCTGTCTGAGGTCCGCAGCCCAAGCTTCTCTTGTCTTCAGGTGCCTCCTCTTCCTGACACTCTGCCTGCTGTCCTGGCTCCCAGTGGCTGCTGGGTGTTTGTCCATTGTCTTTTCCCTCTGCATCCCCACCTGCTCACCTCCCAGCCCTCTGCATGCCGCTAGAATGTGGACTAGGCAAGAGGGAAGAGTTGGCATCATTCAAACCAAATGGGTTTAAAAACAAAAATGACATCTTGTTCCCTCAGCCTGTGACACTTGGCAGTACAACATCCATTGCCAACCCTGCAACCTTTTGGTCCCTCTTAGAGGGCAACATCTTTGTGGGCAGTCCTGCACCTGTTGCGGAGTAAGAGCTTGGTGGACCTCTATGGTAAATGGATGTCTTTACTTACTGTATATACTAGAGGCCCAGCACACACAAATGGTGCAAGGTTAGGGTCCCTAGGCCATCTTCTGGCCACACCCGGTTCACCATGGTTCCCCGATTGCAGTATGGCTGTGGTTCCCTGGAGCCTGTGGGCCAGGGGGAGAGACCAACAGGTCACCGTTCCACACTCTCCCTGCCCGCTGCCACTCACCTCGGTTCACCGTGGTTCCCCATTTTCCAAGCTGCAATTGGAGCCTGAAGGCCGGGGGAGGGACCAAGAGGTAGCCATTCTGCCCACTTGCCAATCCCACCTGCTGCTCTGTTTGCCATGGTTTCTTGTTCCCCATGCTGCGATTAGAGACTGTGGGCTTCGGGGGAGAGGAGGGAAGGGGAGGGCAGGGAAGGGACCAAGAAGTGGTTAATACACATCATGGTGACTGGTTGTTTGGTCATCCTGGTTGTCACGGACATTGGGCTTTTATATATATAGATTTTCCCCGGCGAGAGCAGTCCTAGGTTTTCCCTACTCCAGGTTACGGACAGCTTTCCTCTGTCCGTGCTGTGGGCTCTTTAGGGATGATCTCGATGCCAACGCACTCTGTCTCTTACATGGTAGCCAGCCCACCGTGCCACACAGCCTGCTTTGGAAAGAGTATTTGTATAGCAAATCCATGAGTATAGCCCCCAAGGCCATTGCCATTTCTACCATCACTTTTCTCTCACAGAACGCTCTCTGCTTGGAATGCCGTCTCTGTTCACTTTAAAATGTTTGCTCATTTAGTAAATGAAAGTATATTGTTGTTTTTTAATCTTAAGATTTTCCATTCATTGGCACAGAACTCTTCATAATATCTTCTTATCTTATTAATTTTGTGGCATATGTAATTAAGTCCCCTTTTCATTCCTAATACTGTTTATTCATATGTTCTCTACCTTTTATCTTGATCACTCTTGTGAGAGATTTGCTCATTTCATTACTCTTGGTAAAGAACCAACTTTTGGCCTTTGTTTTTACCTTCTCTATTGTGTGTGAGTTTTTCTGTTTTATTAGTTTCTTCTTTTCTTATCTTTATGATTTCCTCCGTCTACTTGCATGGGGTTTAATGTGCTGTTCTCTCCCTTACTGTTGTGTATGTTTTTTTGTTTTTTTAATTTTCTAAGAGAGATGCTTAGTTCAATAATTTTCAGCCTTTTTTTCTTTTTCTATTACAAGCACTCAAGGTTGTGCATTTTACTATCAGTGCTGTGTTAATTGCATTTCACAACTCAGGAAATTGTTACATAGCATTCTTGTTTAGCTGTAGGAATGTTCTAATATAATGAGTTTTCTTCTTTGATGTGTGAGTGATTGGGGAGTGTGTTTTGACATTTCCAAACATGAGGTAGCTCCTAGTTATCATTTAGCTACTATAGCTCTCCTTTTCTTCGTGCGCAGTGAACTTAGTTTGCTACTCAATCCTTTGGAATTTGTTGAGTCTTTCTTTATGGTCCAATATGCTGTTGATTTTTATTGAAAAGGCTGTTGTTTTTAATTGTTGGGTGGAATGCTGCATAAATGCACATTAGGTTATAGAGTTAATGGTCTGATTTCAATTGATATTCTTAATGGCTTCTTCTCCTGATTGGACTAACGGTTACAGAGATAGCAGTGTTTAAAAATCTTCTAATAACGTGGCAGTTGCTCTATTTTTCTCTCAAGTTAGAGCACTTTTTGCTTTAAATCTTTTTAGGATATATTGTTATGTACATGTACACTGAGAATGATTACAACTTTCTGACAAATGGAAACTTCGAGCATTAGGTAGAGAATTCTTTTCTTGTTTCCCTAATTATGGTTTTCCCTAAGGGTCAGTTTCATCTGATATTGACCCAGCTTTTTTGTTTAATATTTACCTACTATAGCTTTTTATTCTTTTATCCGTTCTTTTTGTATCCTATACCTTAGATGTGTTTCTTATAGTTAACATAGAGTTAGATTTATTTTTATCATCTGCAGTCAGAACAGTTTATATATCAATATTTATCATAATTACCGATGCATACACAATATATTTCTATATATAAATTCATATATGTATAGTACATTTATTTTGTGCTTTCTAACGATAGCATTTTACTTTTTCTGTTCATTTTATTTGTTCTATATTTATTTTTTCCTCTTTGATTTTACTTGTGAGTAATTATATATTTTCTCATTACATGTTTCTGTTTTATTTTTAAAATGTACTCAATTTTTCTTTTTGTAGTGATGTATAGAAATTTTAACATGCAGGCCTTAGTTGAAGTCTGGGGTTAATTAATATTTTGACCTTTATCCCCATCAGTGACTCTGTAAATTACTCCTATATTTCTTTCCTAGTGCTTTTTTTGTTTTGTTTTGTTAACAGCTTTCAGATATAATTCACATACCATACAGTTTGCTCCTTGAAGGGTACAATTCAGTGATTTTTTTAGAATATTCACAGAGTTGTGCCACTAACATCCATGTCTATTTTGAGAACATTTTCCACCACCATCCTAAACACAAATATACTCATTAGCAGTCATCCCCATATTCTCCACCCCAGCTCCTGTCAACCACTAATGTATTTCCTGTCTTTATGGATTTGCCTATTCTGGACATTTTACATGATATGGTGGCTTTGTGCCTATTTTCTTCCTCTCAGTTTTCCAGATTCATATGTGTTGTAGCCTATGTCAGTATAGTGGTACCTCGAGATATGTGTTTAATTCGTTCCGTAACCTTGAGGCGTGGGAAACTATGAGACGCTCGAGTCGGGGTAAACTGGTGGGTCGTGTGCAGCCGGCTGATCCGCGCGATGACTCCTATCTCAACTGTTGCTCGTATTTCAAAGCAAAAATCGCTTGCTCGACGGCTCGTATCTCAAAAATCTCGTATGTTAGGGCACTCGTATCTCGAGGTACCACTGTACTTAATTTCTTTTCTGGCTAAATAATATTCCATTGTACTGATATACCTGATACCCACGTTGACTAGATTTGATAAATGCTTTAAAGCTGAAGTTGGTCTCAGCTATCATTTCAAATCTGAAGGATGCTTCTTCACTTATTCTCTGGTTTGAAAAATTTCATTTCTTCACAATTCCTGCTAAATCAAGTCCAGTGAATTGAAATTAACCTTCTTAGATGTTTTAACAAGTGGCTCCATCTGGGTGCCCTACTGCCGAGCAAATGAACCATCCCCAAGTCCTCTTTTCTATGCCTTCCGTTCTTCCATCCATCCTTCCCCACCAGGCGAAACCCTTTCCCGAGGAAGCTTTTTCCTGATCTGCCAGGTCACTGAGGCCTCATTTGTCTGAGATTCCTCCAACCCAGCGGTTCTCAACCTGTGGGTCGTGACCTGTTTTCTGATGGTCTCAGGCTCTACAGCAGTGACCCACAGGTTGAGAACCACTAGCAGGGTTGCCTAAGACCATCAGAAAACACAGATATTTACATTATGATTCACCACCACACGAGGCACTGTATTAAATGGTCGCGGCATTAGGAAGGTTGAGAACCACTGCTCCAACCCTACGTTGGGGTTCAATTCATCTGTCTGCTGACACCGTCTGCCTCCCAGCTGTCACCACTCACTCTGCCGGGGAGCTCTGGCTGGGCCTGGATGGAGCCTGATGTTTGTCTGTCTTCTGGAAGGCGGTGTGGCTTAGGCTTAGCAGAGGGCAGAGAAGAAGGTAGGCATTCAAGAAAGAACTAGTTCCGAGACCGGTTTGGCTCAGTGGATAGAGCGTCGGCCTGCGGACTGAAAGGTCCCAGGTTCGATTCCAGTCAAGGGCATGTACCTTGCTTGCGGGCACATCCCCACTGTGGGGCATGCAGGAGGCGGCTGATCGATGTCTCTCTCTCATCGATGTTTCTGACTTTCTATCTCTCTCCCTTCCTCTCTATAGAAAATCAATAAAATATATTTAAGAAAAAAAAAAGAAAGAACTAGCGAGTAAGTGAATGAACAGAGCCACTGGCTTCTCTTTCCTTCCCTAGCAGTTGACACCTCTGAGTGAGGCTCTTGTCGCTGGATAAAGCGAGCCTGGAGCTAGGTATCAATACGCCGCCAGGGGCCCCCTCCTTTGGGCCTGGCTCTTGAATTTCCGAACAAGGGAGGGGGCCGAGCGCCCGCTTTTATTACTTCCAGCCTGTGCCTGCGTCTGAGAGGCCGCCCAGCAAACCGCCCTCCCCATTCCGGCTCCACTGCCGCCTCTCACTCCCGGGGGCTGCGAGGCGTTTGTTGCAGTTTGGATTTGCCAGGTTCAGAGGAGACTGCGATCTGTGTCTCTCTTAAGCTCCTTATTATCTTCCTGCATATTAAGTTGCAAACACCGAGGCCTCCACGGAGCGTATTCGAAAGGGAAATCAGGAGAGGAACTTGGTTCGGCTCTGATGAAAGCCTAATCCCCTTATTACTGTCACCGCATCGGAAGGCAAGCGCTGACCCGCGCTGGTGGTGGGACACTTTTCAGGGAGCTGCTAGCCACCCAGGCCTGGTCCGGCCGGCAGGGTGCCATGACCTAGGAGGCCTGGTACCGGCCTCCAGGGTGCAGAGGGACTTCCTGTGACTTTTGAAGCCTAGACATGGAGCTAGGAGTGGAGGGTGAACAGATGAAATGTGTCTGCTCCACTGCAGGCTGGTGAGACATCAGCAGTCCCAGCTACCCGGGAGGGGTGGGGAGGTACCCCATCCTGCCAGCTTATGATTGATTAGGGAAGGCTGAGGGAGGTTGCGTGGAAGCATCACTGTGGGCTCTTGCCCTTCTTCCTTCTTCCTGAAATAGCCCTGGGGCAGCGGTTCTCAACCTTCCTAAGGCCTCGTCCCTTTAAGACAGTTGCTCACATGGTGGTGACCCCCAACCATAAAATTATTTCCGTTGCTACTTCACAACTGTAATCTTGCTACTGTTATAAACTGTAATGTAAATATCTGATAGGCAGGATGTATTTTCGTTGTTACAAATGGAACATAAAGCATAGGGATGAGTCACAAAAACAATATGTAATTATATATTGTGAAATATTTATTTCTAATGACAAACAAATGAAATTTTTGTCTTAAATCGTGGTGTAGCATGGGTAACAGTCTTCCTAGGACAACAGTAAACTACATGGCTACAGTTTGCTACACCGAGGAGCGGTGTGTTGGTTCCTAAGACCATGGGAAATAGGTGTTTTCCGCTGGCCTTAGGCGACCCCTGTGAACCACTGATCTGGGGTCATCAGGGCTGTGTGACCTTGACCTGGGTTAGAAACGTCTGTCTCTTTTTCCAAGATCTTCTAAGGAGGGGGCAGGAGTGGAAATGGGCGCTGCAGCCTCGCAGGAGCAGGGGAGGATCTCACAGGACGCAAATCTCATTTATGAGCGGCGCCTGCACAGGGGGGGGAGCCTTACCCATAACGGAGGCTTGATGGGTATTTGTTGAATGTAATGATTGGAATCATTTGCAGCCAAACACGTTTCCCTTTCTCTGACTCGCTCCGAGAGGTTTCCTCTCCGCTCCATCTGGCGCAGCAGCAGGTGAGGTTTCCCGCTGCCCTCCGAGCACAGGACGGGGGCCCTGGCCCAGCCGTAGGCCGTGTGCAGAGACACAGGGGCACGTGACTGCTGTACCGAAATGGAAAGTTTGGGGCCTGAGCCCTGGCTTTCTAATTTACCTCTCCGTAAAAATACAAGACTTGCTGAAACTGGTTTGGCTCGATGGAGAGAGCGTCTGCCTGCAGACTGAAGGGTCCCAGGTTTGATTATGGTCAAGGGCAGGTATCTTGTTTGCAGGCACATCCCCAGTGGGGGACTTGCAGGAGGCAGCTGATCGATGTCTCTCTCTCATTGATGTTTCTAGCTCTCTGTCCCTCTCCCTTCCTCTCTGTAAAAAATCAACAAAATATATTTAAAAAAAAACACAAGACTTATTGGTGAGAAATAATGTTAATGATGAAATAACACAGAATCTAGCACACAGTCGCCCTCAAGAAATATTCGTTACAAAAATACCTCGTGATTTCCCCTTAAGATGATGTTGGGCAAAAGTCAGCGAGTCAAGCATTCTGAGGAAAGGTTGAAAAGCCCTCATGGCCTATGGCAGTGGTCGGCAAACTGTGGCTTGCGAGCCACATGCGGCTCTTTGGCCCCTTGAGTGTGGCTCTCCCACAAAATACCAGAGCTTGGGGGAGTCTTATTTTGAAGAAGTCGAGTTAGAAGAAGTCAAAGTTTAAAAAGTTTGGCTCTCAAAAGAAATCTCATAAACAGGAAGGACTGGTCTGTAATGGTTTTTCTTTTCTGCAAATTAATATAGTTTTAATACAATTACAAAAAGTCACAGTGTTTGTTTATTTAAAAAATGAATAAGATTATTCTAAAGTCTATTTAACCGAGTAAGTAAGGAAGATTATTTGATAAAATTTCGAAAAAAGATTACCTGTGAGGTTTGCCCTCCATTCACAAACATTTACAAAACTAAAAAAATGTATAGAGATACCTTTCAAGAAGTAAAAGAGACATCAATGACAGAGTAAACAAATGAAAAAACACACAAAAAAGTAAAACCTCCTTAGAAAACATAAATTCATGGTATCTTATTGATAGTATTTCAGACCCAGGGGGAAAATATTTCAATAATCAGAGTCATAACAATTGATTAATCTTTGAAAAAATACTAAGGTTAAATTTCTACCACATGTAATTTAACAAAATTAATTCCATTTCAATTAAATTAAATGTTTTAAGTCAGCAGAAAAAGATGAAAATACCTAGGTAGAAAATATATAAAGAATCATTAATAAAAGAAAACACGTAATTGACCAACAAGAATGTGACAAATGTTCAAATTTACCAAATATAAAACAAAAAATTGAAAGCAATGTATTTTTCATTTACTTAACTTTGTGTAGGTCAAAATTATGGAGAGATTGTGCTAAATTGGTCTCCCTGCTACCCTACTCTTGAGGATGAAAATTGGTATAATAATTTCTACAGGGAAATTTAGAAACATGTTTTGAGAGTGTAAGAGACGCATTCTAAAAATGCCCAGAACCTTTTAATAAGTAATTTCATTTCTAGAAGTTGTTCTTTAGGATGTACTAGTCATCAGAGATTTGTGTAATGGTTATTTTACAAACACGCTCAGCAGAGTGTTCTTTCTATAGAGAAAATTAGAAACAACGGAAATGCCCATACTAGTGGATGACTTAAATCAGTTTTGATTTAGCCCTGCACTGCTTCTGTAAAACTTTTACCAACTATCTTTCTGAAGAAAAACAACAGAGAGAGTGTGTGCTGTTAAAAAGGGCAGAAAAGACCACTATTTGTGTATTACCTCCTGGGGGAAGAAGTTTAAACCCATCCCATACCCTCTGGCAGACCGATGAATACAATAGTCACATCTGGGCATGTTCTATGGAGTCATAGATTAGCGGGTAGAACAGGAAGAGCTGAGAAAGAGGGGGAGGGGGCAGAAGCTCTGTGTTTGGGGCAAATATTCTGTTCTGCTGCCTTCTTAGTCCTTTCCTTTGGTGCTGCTGGAGGAGGGTGTTGGACACCTCGATGTATTGTCGGGGTGAGAGGAAGACCCCGTTTCTACACTCCCTGTCTGTGCATCTCCTTTACATGTATGTGACTGTATTCAGAAAAGGGAGAAAGAGCCTCTGTCAGTGGAAATGCCCATAATCACAGTAAGTAGAGATTTTTGCTTTTATCTTGGAAAAGAAAATGTGTGCAGGTTGGTGAGGCTGGGATTCACGAGAGGCCTGGCTCCTGCGCAGTTCTAAGAAGTCAGGAAACTTCAGGGAAGAAGAAAGACACAGGGTGGACTGGAGGCAGGGCGGGCCCCGAGGCTGAGAAACTGCCGCAGAGACAGTCTGAGGTCAGTGGCTTCTCCGGTGGGCACTGCGATCATGCCCAGGTTCCTTCAATGGACTGGCCGGTGCAGTTGGGAGTGCTCCACAGATGGGAGTGCTCCAGAGAGTCAGGAGGAAGAGGCCTGGAGGCAGGGGAGCAGCCAGGAGTTCTGACAGCAGTGGAGGAGGGACTCTGAGGTCCCCGGGAGGAAGGGATGCAGAGGTCAGTCCTTAGAAATACGCTGTTACGTTTTATTTTATGGATCAACTCGATGGCATAGGGGACCCAGATATTTGGTCCGCCATTATTCTGAGTGTATCCGGGAGGGTGTTCGCGGATGAAATGAACATTTAAATCAATAGGCTGAGTGGGATAGATTTCCCTCTTCCTCTTTCTCCCCATCCCTCCTCTATGTGCTGTTTCTCAGGAGAACCCTGACCAATACACACAGTGCAGGAAACATTTTTAGACTGATCCGATTTATTTATTTATTTTTTAAAATATATTTTATTGATTTTTACAGAGAGGAAGGAAGAGGGATAGAGAGTTAGAAACATCGGGGAGAGAGAGAGAGAGAGAGAGAGAGAGAGAGAGAGAGAGAGAGAGAGAGAGAGAGAGAGACATCGACCAGCTGCCTCCTGCACGCTCCCCACTGGGGATGTGCCTGCAACCAAGATCCATGCCCTTGACCGGAATCGAACGACGCTCTATCCACTGAGCCAAACCGGTTTGGGCTAGCATCATTTTTGTTAAGGAAGATCAGTAGATTTTAATCAAAATCAATGGTAGTTTATTTTGCTCCATAATGATTGAAATAGCCCAAAGGAGTGGGAATAAAGTGGAATGAAGAAGTCTCCCCTATACTATTTAATATTTTGCAAATGGAAGCAAGTTATAATTGTTATGCAAAATTACCCAGATTGCCTGTCTGCCCTTCACTCTCCAATTTTTTTTGTTTGCTTGTGCCTGACCAGACTTCCTGGTGAACAGGAGGATTGCTCAAAAACGCGGACTGCCCCACGCGTAAACACGAACCGGGGTGAGGAAAACAGGATTTCTGCGGGCTGGTTAATGAATGTTCTCGAGTGACTGACTCCCCGGCGAAAAGGCAACCGTCCAATAGACTGGAGACTCGGAGGCGAGCAGCCCGAACAGGCCAGCGGTGGCATCTCTCTCCGAGCTGTCTGCGGCCCTGCTTTGCGCTGCGGTCCTTGCCCACGGGATCGTTAACCTTTGGCACGGAGTAGGGTTCAGCCTTTCAGAAGCGTCTTGATGATGAGAAATCTGCCAGCACTAATGGGGAACCTCTGACCCAGGTGCCAGCTCAGCCTCAGAGCTTCGCAGTTGATTGAAAAACAGGGCTCCGGTGTCAGGAACAAAGAAGCTGGGAATTGGGCCACCTGTAATAGTCCCACTTTTATGCAGACCATGAAAATTCTCTTTATTTTCTGTTCTTTCTTTCTCCTCCTGTCAGAAGACTGAGTTCCCAGATTTTCCAAACTCAAAACTTACAGATTATCATCTTCCGCTGCCTCTGCACCCATCCATCCATCTCTGGTGGGGACCTACGGCATGCCAGCTCACTGTTGGTTACTGGGGGGTGGAGTGGGGTGGTTTATTAACTAAAGAGAGGTATGGGCTCTCTCTCTCATACACACACTCTCTCTCACACACACACCCATGCACACAATGGTGTCAGGTGCTGTAAGTCACATGAACAGACCTGATATTCACATAACAGGGAGATCAGTCAATGAGGCTTTGAGTAACTGGAAAGACTTCTTGGTAGCAATGGACCTAGGTATGGGAGAATGCATATGCTAGACAGAGAGAGAGGTGGAGAAAACATATAAAGCAGGAAAATAGTCTAGACCAGTGGTGGGCAAACTGCGGCTCTCGAGCCACATGCAGCTCGCGAGCCGAGATTTGCCACTGTTGACTAACGAGTTTGCCAGCCACTATCATATACTACCCTTTACCTCTTTGCCACAATTGCCTAATCCTCACAGCTTCCATCTACAGTACATGGTAACATTTAGTCTAGTCCAGTGGTCGGCAAACTCATTAGTCAACAGAGCGGCAAACCTGTGGCTCGAGAGCCACATTGATCTAGACTCGAACTAAGACCTCTTGGTTCATAGGTCAACAGTCAAGCATTGAGCCATACTCTAACTGGACAAACAGTGGGTCATGCTGCCCATTAAGCAGAGACAGGGTTGAATCATATGAGTATTTATCCCAGTACTGCTGGCACCAGATTATCCACAACCATCTGCTCCCCAGCCCCCCCTAAGCCAGCTGTTCATATAGGTCGAAATACAAAGGAAAAGGAGGCAAAAGGGCAGTTTACAGTTGAGCAAAAGGACTAGGGTCTTCCAAGGGCTTAATGATATGCAAGGGGTGTGGTTAGGAGGGGAAGTAGCCAGAGGGAGTGCCCAAATTAACAGGTAAGCAGTTGAAGATTTAAAAGGCCTGCAGGTATGTGAAAAGGGCTGGGGACCTTCAAAGAGCTGGAGGTTCTGGTTTCTGTAGCAAATCATCGTTAATCTCTCCGTGATAATGGGCAGCTTCAAATGGGGAGGAAGGGCTGCGTCTCCAGGTCAGCTCTAGCCCGGGTGGATGTGCCTTCTTTAATCAGAATAAAGCAAGTAGGGTTAACAGGGCGTGATTAATATTTCTTACAATGCTAACCGGTTCCCCAACGTTCTGTTTCTGCCCCCTTTCAATACCAACCAAGCAGATTTTCACTTTCTTGATAGTATCTTTTGAAGTATAGACTTTATTTTTACTAAGTCCAATTATTTAGGTTTTTTTGTTTTTGCTTTTGGTGTCATAGCCATTGTCTAGTCCAAGGTCATGAAGGTATACACCGACATTTTCTTTAGAGAGTTTCTAGTTTTGTCTGTGATATAAAGCTCTTTGATTTATTCAGAGTGAATTTTTGTGCAGGTGGATATATCCTGCTGTCCCTGCACGTTTGTTCAGAGATACTTCCTTCCCTGTGTCATAGTTTGGCCCTTTTATTGAAAATTTGTTGGCAATAGATGTTTGAGTTTATTTCTGGGGTCTCAATTCCATTTCATTGATCGCTATGTCTATCTTTATGCTAGTTATTACGTTATTTGTTATTATTTTAGCTTTGTAATAAATTTTGAAATTGAGAAAAATGCTGTTTTCCAGATTAATTTGGCTATTTTGGGTACCTTGCATATCCATATGAATTTCATGATTAGCTTGCCAATTTCTGTAAAAAAAAAGAAAAAGAAGCCAGTTTTAATTTTATACCAATTAAATTGGATCTGTACATCAATTTGGGGAGCACAGCCATTTTAACAATATTAAGCCTTCAAATCCATAAACATAGAATATCTTTTCATTTACTTAAGTCTTCCTTAATTTCTTTCAATGATATCCTTTGTTTTCAGTGTACAAGTTTTGTATTTCTTTACAACTCACATTAATGCTAAGAACTTTACCTTTTTTAATGCTATAAGTGGAATTGTTTTTCTAATTTATTTTTGAATCATTCATTGTTAGTGTACAGATATGCAAATGAACTTATTTTATAGCTCCTAAAGATCTTTGTGAGTTGTTTAGATTTTTTAATACACAAGATCATGTCACCTACAAATAGAGATAATTTTACTTTTCTAATATGGATGCCTTTTATTTTGTTGTCTTATTTCTCTGTTGAGAATATCCAATACAATTTGGGATTGAAGTAGAGAGATTGGACATCTTTGTCTTATTTTTATATCTGGGGGAGAGTAGGGAAATGGAATTTTAAATTGAGAAGTTAAAGCAGACTTACATAAAGAAGTGGTATGTGAAGAAAAAAATGGAAGGATATTAATGACCCATATAGACAGTTGTCTGGGTAGAGAAATATTCCAAGCACAGAGATAGCCAGTGCACAGAATATGAAGCAGGAGTGTGGCTGGAATGGAATAAGTGAAGGATAGAATGAGAAAAAGAGATGATGATTAATAGGTTTTTGGAAGCCATTGTAAGAATTTTGGCTGAATAAAATAGAGATCCATTAAGCCACTTTAAGCAAAAGAATGGTATGAACCAAGTTACCTTTTGAAATAATCGCTTTGGCTGCTATTTAAAGAAGAGATAACAGAGGAGCATGATGGAAGGATGAGATGATGATGGCTTGAAGTGAAGGTAGTAAGGAGTGGTCAGATTCTACACATATTTTGCAGCCAGAATTAAATATACAATTTAAATTGAGAGACAGTGAGAGTTCAAGGATTATTCCAAGGTTTTTAGACTTGGGCAACCGGAAGGGTCAGCTGAGATGGTGAAGGCCAGGGGTGGATTAAGGTGGGGGAGGGGGAGATCAGGAGTTTGTGATATGTGGAACTTTGAGATGTCTATTAGATATCCAACTGAAGTTACTGAGTAGACAGTTTGATAGATGAAATTCAGGAGCAATGTCTAGGCTGAAGATATAAATTTAGGAGTCATTGATATAAAGTTGCTATTTAAAACCACAGACTCATAGATCACCCAGGGAATAATTATATATATAGAGAGATGAGAAAACGAAGGCATGGACTTTGGAACACATAAACATTAAAAAATTAACACTCCAGGGGGATTGGGAGGAACCAGCGAAGGAGACTAAGAGGGAAAAATCAGTGAAATCGGAGACCAGATTTTGGGGTGTCCTCAGAGCTGAGTAGAGGATGCAGTGTCAGTTCTTTGAATACCTGACATTTTTTTTTTAAGAACTGTGTTAGCCTCTCCAGCTTGTGAATTATGGATGAAATCTCCATGCCCTTATCTGTCAGCTGAAAGCTCTGTTACTTCAGATTCTGAGGACCTGGCTTCCCTCACGTGTGTGACGGCAAAGGACTCGGGGAGGCGGTGGTGGGGGGATTATGGGAGGAAAACAGGATGACAGAATTTTCAGACCTCTCCCACCACAGTCCTATTTGCTTGGAAACCGGTCCTCACGGTTGCTTTAAGCTGCTAATAAAGTAGGCCAGATTTTCGGCTTCTAGTTTGCAAACTCAGATCTTATCAGCTTTATCCCATTGGAACAAGAGTTAATTAAAGCAAGATTAAAATGTTAATAATGGGGGGGGCAATATGGTGAAGGCTCGACTCTCTGGAGATCGCGGAAGGAAGTTTTTCATGGAAGCTGAAAGCAGAAAGCAATGAAAAAAATCATATAAAGTGTCAAGTGAGTCTAATATCAGAATTGAATATTTGCTTTTGAGATTTGCCAGGATCCCTCTCATTTGAAAAGAAATGTATGATATTCCGTAGCTCAGCGAGTAGATGGCCCGGAGTTTCTGTGGAGAACGTATAAGCGCATCTCTCCGGGTTTTCCAGGCTCTGCGTAGATGTACTACCCGTATCTTTATTCATGATCATAGGTCCCATTCCTGTTCCATTGCCGGGGCACAAATATATCAATGAATTATTTAAAGTTTATTTAAAAATACATTAAATAAGGGAATAAGGAAGCCGTCGTGGGCTTGTGTGGCCCATTTCTTTGACTTCCTGCACAATCTCACTTCCATCACGCCAAGACCTTTCTTTTTCAGATGACGTAAGAAGCAGGATCGGCTGCTTTGCCTGCTCTGTAATCATGCTCTGGGGCCCATAGTCAGGGGTTGTTCTTGCCTTTCTTTGGGGTACCATGGGAACTGTGCATGGGCCTCCCTATAATCTCCTGGGATCGCATTGCTAGGGACCTAGGGCCTGGCTCTGGGAACAACTTCCCATAGTGCATTGCTGCCTACTCACTACTGTTAATCCTGTACAGCAGCCAAGCTCACGTGACATGGCCAACCAACCTGTCAGTGCTCTCTGGGGCTTTGTAGTCTAGAATATACTGTGGAGAGCAGCGAGTGTGGGAAAGGTCTGATCTAGCACAGACCTTTGGCTAAAGTGGGCAACTCAGGTAAGCAAAGAGTGGCAAAGCTGTTTAGAGGTGTTTTTTTTTGTTTTATATATTTTATTGATTTTTTACAGAGAGGAAGGGAGAGAGCTAGAAAGTCAGAAACATCAATGAGAGAGAGACATCGATCAGATCAGCCGCCTCCTGCACGCCCCACAGTGAAGATGTGCCCACAAGCAAGGTACATGCCCCCGACCGGAATGGAACCTGGGACGTTTCAGTTCGCAAGCCGACTCTCTATCCACTGAGCCAAACCGGACTCGGCTGTTTAAAACTCTTCTCCCTACAGCCATCTCTGCATTATAACGGATGCTGAGGACGACAGTGGCTGCAGCCTCGTCTCCTGCAGGCATGCCTGGCTGTGATGGCGCCTTTGATTGGTGGCTGCAGTTCCCGTGCCTGATGAATGGGTGGTCCCAGGCACCGAGGGCTCTGAGCTACTTCAGGGAAGGAATCAGTCAGCGAGGGAGAACGTAGCAACTCAGACAGCAGAGTTGAAAAAAAGTGATTAAATGAGCCAATACATGAACAGCGCTTTAGCACAAATCTCAAAGAATCATCGTAACTATATGATGATGATTATCATCTGAGGGCTTTTTATGTTTTAACAGAAAATATCTCAGCCTGAGTATCTTGCTTTTAACCTCCCAGATGCGTTCTCTATCCTTTGTTTCTGCTCTGTGCTCATCGGACCCAGTCTTGTATGCACTCCCTCCACTGGCTCCCACACCCCTGGCTTGGGGTTGCTTCAGCCGGTGGGGACACTGGAAGGCATTCTGCAGGAGGAAGGAGTGTGCGGTGTGGGTGTCACTCCCATCTGCCATTCAGGGTCACTTGTATTTGGGAGAGAAGGTCACAGCTCCGGTCTGACAGGTCTCTCCAGGCTACAGAACCCGTTCCCTTCCCTTGCTGCCTCAGGCAGAGGCGTGGGCAGACAGTCTCACTAGCCCCAGTGTACTGCAGTATCCTGTGTGTGTTACCCACACTCACCTGCACACCAGTGGACAGTTCCTTCATTAATCGCTCCTTTACTCAATTTTTTAAAATATATATTTTATTGATTTTTCACAGAGAGGAAGGGAAAGGGATAGAAAGCCAGAAACATCGATGAGAGAGAGAGACATAGATCAGCTGCCTCCTGCACGCCCCCTACTGGGGATGTGCCCGCAACCAAAGTACATGCCCTTGACCAGAATCGAACCTGGGACCTTTCAGTCCCCAGGCCGACGCTCTATCCACTGAGCCAAACTGTTTTTGGCTCCTTTACTCAATTTGAGTGTGTTATCTATTGCTGGGAGAGACCCCAAATAGTACACATTCCTACTCCTGTTTACCATTACCAAGGCAACGCAGGGAAGCCCACACCCCTTGCCCATCCTCTTCTATTTCTGATTATACTTCATTAACCTCTTTTCTCCTTTAAGACTATACTATCCTGAAATCACGTGACGGGGTGAGTGAGCTTGTTGGATGTGTTACCCACCCTTTTATTTTCTCCTGAAAGCTCTGCCCAAAGGAAAACACAGGTCTTAGCAGGCATCATCAGCCTGTTTTCAGTGCTTCTAGAACTTCTAGCACCAGGACTTCCTGAGCGCTGATTCTGGCCAGTGCTTTTCTCATAGTCACTTCTCTGAGCTGAGCTCAGACAGTGTGCTGTCCATTGATGACCTCTGGTCCTGAACTTTGCATTCCAGTGGCCAGTAGCTGATGCTGGTGAAAATGTCTAGAAAAGCGTAGAAGACTTTTAGAGTCTTAGATAACTCTTGGGACTTCAGAAATCTGGGGAGAGGTCTACGGTTGGAGGATCTTGGAGTTCACCTGCATAGAGATAGGAAGTTTGTGTGTCATTATTTTATATTTACCTTCAAGCTCCCTATTCCCTCTCTAAACTTGCCAATCTCTAAATGCACAATCTGGCGTTGGATTATAGCAGCTCTTAATTTATTTTTTATCAGTTAATGTATTTTTATTTTTTTGCCGTAGTGTGAGATTTGAATAGCCTGACTTGTCACTGGCACATCATGTCCCATTTGCAGTGAGTATCGTGGGCCGGTCAGCGAATAGCAGGCACTGGGAAGAAGTCACATTGAGTTATGCCTGAGTAGCATATACAAGAGGTCAAGTTGGGTAAGCTAATGAGCTCTCCCCAGACCACACATGTCTGGAAAAGGCCTACGAAGATGCTCCAGAGAACAGAGAGTCGGTTCAGAATCATCAGTCTATAAAGTGAAATAAACCCTCTTGATTATATTCAAAGGGAATTTGAATACACATTGTTTTCCGTGTCTGAATAGGCCTTATTCTCCGTCTGCCAGAGACACAATGTGCTTCCCCTGCAAACAATGGCCTGTGATGAGGGGTGTCTATCGAAGAAAAAGTTAAGACTCGGGGATTATACACAATCTTTTCAATGCAGATCTTTCTGTGGGAGAGAACTGAGACCTTTCCTTGAGGTTTAGTGAAAAGTCTAGTCTTCTCCAGGGGATAAAAGCCAATCCTATATGTTAAATAGAAATGGCCAAATGCAGCTCAGCAGGCATGGCTCAGTAGTTGAGTATGACCTATGAACCAGAAGGTCACGGGGTCGATTCCTGGTCAGGGCACATGCTCTTGTTGCTGGCTGATCTCCAGTAGGGGGCATGTAAGAGGCAACTGATCAATGATTCCCATCTTTCATGTTTATATCTCCCTCCCTTTCCCTTCCTCTCTGAACTAACTAACTAACTAACTAACTAACTAACTAACTAACTACATACACACATAAATAAATAAATAAATTAGTATATAACCGTATTTTCCAGCATATAAGACACCCCTTTAACCCAAGAAAATCTTCTCAAAAGTCGGGGGTCATCTTATACACCGAGTGTCATCTTATAGGGCAAGTATAAGTATATCCCAAACTCTATATTCTAACTGGAAAAGTTGGGGGTCATCTTATACGCCCAGTCATCTTATATGCCAGGAAATATATATATACAATGCCAAATGCAGATAATTTCTTTAAGGTCTCTAGCCACTATCTGATAAACGCATCCTTGGTTGATTCTTCGTTTCACACATGTTTCCTATGCTGTATTTTACAACCCTCTTACTGTTCTGTAGCTACCAGTTTGTACTTCTGAATTGCTCCAGTTATTTCATCCATCTCTCCAAACCCTCTCCCATCTGGCAATCATCAAAATGTTTTTGTTCTGCTTTATTTTGTTTTTATATTACATATATAAGTGAAATTATCTGGTATTTGTCTTTCTCTGTCTGATTTATTTCACTTAGCATAAAATGCTTTAGGTCCATCCCTGTTTTTGCAGATGGTAAGAGTTCATTCTTTTTTATGGCTGAATTATATTCCATTGTATGTGTGCATCACTTTTTCTTTATCCAATCATCTAATGATAACACCTAGGTTGCTTCCATAGCTTGGAAAGCATAAATAATGATATAGTAAACATACAGACTTATACAGTGGTACCTCGAGATACGAATGCCCTAACATATGAGATTTTGAGATACGAGCCTTCTAGCGAGTGATTTTTGCTTTGAAATTTGAGCAACATTTGAGATAGGAGTCATCGCGTGGATCGGCCGGCTGCACACGACCCACCAGTTTACCGCGACTCGAGCGTCTCATAGTTTCCCACGCCTCAAGGTTACGGAACGAATTAAACTCGTATCTCGAGGTACCACTGTATGTCTTTTTGATTTAGTGTTTTGGGTTTCTTTGGATATATACATAATTGTGGAAATTTTGAGTCCTTCTTTGTTACTTGTCATAAAGCCTATTTTGTCTGGTGTAAGTATTGCTACCCCAGCTCTTTTTTCCTGTTTTGGTTCTATTTTCATGAAATACAGGTTTTCACCCTTTTATTTCAGTCTTTGTGTTTTTCAATCTGAAGTGAGTCTCTTGTAGATAGCATATGTAAGAGTCTTGTTTTTTTTTCTCTTTTTACCCCCATTTTTAAATGTATTACATATGTATATATCTTCCCATTGCCCCCCCACCCCACTCCCATACATGCCCTCAGCCCCCAGTGTTTTGCATCCATTATGCTTATATGAGTGCATACAAGTCATTTGGTTGATCTCTTATCTACCACACCTCTCCCTAACCTTTCCGCTGTAATTTGACAGTCTGTTTGATGCTTTACTGCCTCTGTATCTATCTTTTGGTTCATCAGTTTATAATGTTCTTTATTATCCATAAGTGAGTGAGATCATGTGGTATTTTTTTTTCAATGACTGGCTTATTTCACTTAGCATAAGGCTCTCCAGTTCCATCCAGGTTGCTGCAAATGGTAAAAATTCCTTCTTTTTTATGGCAGCATAGTATTCCATCGTGTAGCTGTACAACAGTTTTCTGATCCACTCATCTGCTGACGGGCACCCAGGCTGTTTCCAAATCTTAGCTATGGTAAAGTGTGCTGCTATGAACATAGGGGGGCATATATCCTTTCTGATTGGCGTTTCTAGTTTCTTAGGATATATTCCTAGGAGTGGGATTACTGGGTCAAATGGGAGTTCCATTTTTAGTTTTTTGAGGAAATTCCATACTGTTCTCCATAGTGGCTGCACCAGTCTGCATTCCCACGAGCAGTGCACTAGGGTTCCTTTTTCTTTGCATCCTTGCCAACATTTGTCATTTGTTGATTTGTAGATGATAGCCATTCTGACAGGTATGAGATGGTATTGCATTGTCATTTTTATTTGAATCTATTGGATAATTAGTGCCTTTGAGCATGTTTTCATGTGCCTCTTGGCCTTCCTTCTGTCTTTTTTTTTTTTTAAGATTCTATTTAGGTCCATTGGCCATTTTTTTTTTATTGGATCATTTATTTTCCTTTTATTAAGTTGTATGAGTTCCCTGTAGATGTTGGAGATTAAACCTTTATCAGTGATAACATTTGCAAATATGTTTTGCAAATATGTTGTCTTATTGATGGTTTCTTTTGCTGTGAAAAAGCTTTTTATTTTGATGTAGTCCCATTTGTTTATTTTCTCTTTAGCTTCCATTGCCTGAGGAGCAGTATCAGTGAAGAAGTTCCTTCGGCATAGGTCTGAGATTGTACTGCCTGTGGATTCCTCTAGTATTTTTATGGTTTCCTGTTTTATGTTTAAGTCCTGTATTCATTTTGAGTTTATATTTGTGTATAGTGTAAGTTGGTGGTCTATTTTCATTTTTTTTGCATGTATCTGTCCAATTTGGATCCTCTCTCTTTGCTTCTTGGTGAGCCTGGCTAGAGGTTCATCAATCTTGTTTATCCTTTCCAAGAACCAGCTCTTGGTTTTGTTGATCTTTTATATTGTTTCTTTGGTCTTTATGTGGTTTATCTCCACCCTGATCTTTATGATTTTCTTCCTTCTGCTTATACCGCGATTTTCTTATTGCTCTCTTTTTAGATCTTTGAGTTTTAGGGTTAGGTAATTTATTACCATTGTTTTTTGTTTTTTTTTGCAGTAGGCTTGTAGAGCTATGAACTGCCCTCTCAAGACTGCTTTCACTGTGTCCCATAGATTTTGGATTGTTGTGTTTTCATTGTTGTTTGTTGCCATGATATTTTTTATTTCTTCATTGATGTCTGTAGTTACCCAGTCATTGTTTAATAGCATGCTGTTAGTCTCCATGTGTTTGATTTCTTTGGATTGCTTTTATTGTAGTTGATTTCTAGTTTAATGCCACTGTGATCTGAGAAGATGCTTGATATAATTTCTATTTTCTTGAATTTGAAGAGACTTTTCCTATGATTCAACATATGGTCTATCTTTGAAAATGACCCATGTGCACTTGAGAAGAATGTATATTCTGTGGCTTTGGGGTGAAATGTTCTGAAGATGTTAATTAATTCCATCTGGTCTAGTGAGTCATTTAGGATTGATATTTCTTTGCTGATTTTTTGTTTAGAGGATTTGTCCAATGGTGATAGTGGATTATTCAAGTCTCCTACTATGATTGTATTGCTGTCAATTTCTCCCTTGATATCCTCCAGGAGTATTTTTTATATATTTGTGTGCTCCTGTATTGGGTGAGAATATGTTTACCAGAGTTATTTCTTCTTGTTGGATTGTTCCCTTTAGTATTATAAAGTGGCCTTCCTGATCTCTTGTTATGTCCTTCACTTTGAGATCTAATTTGTCAGATATAAGTATTGCTACCCCAGCTTTTTTTTCATTTCCATTCACCTGAAAAACCTTTTTCCATCCTTTCACTTTCAGTCTGTGTGTGTCTTTTTTTCTGAAGTGGGTTTCTTATAGACAGCAGATATATGGATCATATTTTCTTATCCAATCTGTTACCTTATATCTTTTGACTGGGGCATTTAATCCATTTATATTTAAAGTTATTATTGAAAGGTACTTATTTGTCACCATTTTTATTCTTTACCCCTGTGTTCCTTCTTCACTTCCTATTTCTTTTTTACAGCAGACACTTTAGAATTTCTTGCATTGCTGGTTTGGTGGTAATAAATTCTCTTAGTCTTTTTTTGTCTGTGAAGTTCCTGATTTCACCTTCAGTTTTGATTGATAGCCTTGCCAGGTACAGTATTCTTGGATTCAGACCCTTCCTTTGCATGACTTTGTATATTTCATTCCATTCCCTCTGGCCTGATGAGTTTCTGTTGAGAAATCAGTTGCTAGTCTGATGGTAACTTTCTCTGTCTGGCCATTTTTAAGATTCTTAATTTGTTGTTGGTGTTTGCCAATTTAATTATAATGTTCCTTGGTGTCAGTCTTTTGGTGTTAATTTTGCTTGGGACTCGGTGAGCTTCTTGGATTTGTGTGGATTTTTTCTTCCCTATATCAGGGAAGGAATCATGTTTTCTTATCCATTCAGTCACCATATGTCTTTTGATTGAAGTATGTAATCCATTTGCATTTAAAGTACTTATTTGTAGGTATATATTTATGTCAATTTATTATTCATATTTTGATTCTAGGCCCTTTCATCACAATGCCCAACACTGAATCAATCATTTTCTCAGAGCTGCCTATAAGGCTAACAAATGTTAAGAAAGGCTTTTTTGGCCGAAACTGGTTTGGCTCAGTGGATAGAGCGTTGGCCTGTGGACTGAAAGGTCCCAGGTTCAATTCTGGTCAAGGGCATGTACCTTGGTTGCCAGTGCATCCCCAGTAGAGGATGTGCAGGAGGCGGTTGATCGGTGTCTCTCTCTCATTGATGTTTCTAACTTTCTATCCCTCTCTCTTCCTCTCTGTGAAAAATCAATAAAATATATTAAAAAAAAGTGAAGGCTCTTTTGGAAACTCCCAGGTTCTTGTCATGAGACATAGGTGATGTTTATGAGTTCTTTGCTCTTTAAAACAAATTGGAATAATTTCTCCAACTGTGTTACAAAAATCCTTTTACACAAATTTATCTCTTTATACTCTGTGTACTCCTGAAACCTCCTAATATTTTCTCTCAATTTAGCTTTCACAACAAAGACTTCTAGCCAATTGAGATAGGAGGATCTCATGGAATTTCTTATTTTATTTCCATTCTTAGAGTGATAAATAAGTTTGCACTTAGTTCAGATATTTTGGCTATGCTACTCTTCATACCTATAAGCAGAGAGATTTGCCCATCTGTCCCTACTCTATGTTTCAGTCTTAAAACCAATTTTTGATGCCCGACAAACAGGTGGGACTAATGCACTTTCAAAGGCCTTTGATGTGAATACTTCCAAGAGGCTTAAAAAGTGAACTTCCGGTTACTCTCTCTTGGTCACCTGGGCTCAGGATAATTTTCCGTGGGACACTGGTTTCCAGGGGGGGTGCTGAGGACCCCAGAAGGACACGGGGAATTAAACAAGGGATCTGCAAATCCATATGCCCTTCTGACATTATCTACAGATGGGAAATATATATTTGTCTTTTATATACTATGATTTTAAAGATAAATGTTTACTAAATTTGTGATTACAGAAATCCAAATAATTAAAAAAAAACTGTGCAATTCATAGGATCTGTCTAAATAGAATGCATACATCAGTGAATATTAAAATTCAGGGGGAATTCTTTAGAGTTTGGGCATTTTCAATGGAAGGGACCTATTCTTCTGAAAAGTTGGCATCTTTGCCTTGGAATGAAAATACTGTTTTTATTTAAAAGTCTATGTTGGCTTAGTAGTTGGTAAAATATCTGACCAGCAGGTGGATTCTATGTTGATGTTATAGTAAGTGGAAAACAGCATTCCACTCTGCAGCTCCCCCGAATTTGTCCTGTTACAGGTGCAGGTCACCTGGCCATTCAACAGTATACTTTTGGTGAATGTTCTCTACAACACCTTTTATTATGTGTTTTCTCCCAAAATCTGGATAAGCACGAACTTCTGTGGGCCAAGTTTGGTATTGGCCAAGTCACTTGCATTTCTTATTTAATAATCAGCCCTTCTGTTAGCAGTTTTACCTCGTTCATGGCCATTCAGTTTGCTCCTGACTACCAGCAGTGGAAGACGCTGAATGCTTTTTCAAGTACAGCTGGATTACAAACTGTGGCCATTTTATTGTGTCCACTAGTGTTAAATGTGCTCACTGTGAGGATGCCGGGAGGGAATGTGTGTCATAGTGCAAATGCAGTTCTTATGAAAAGTATTGTGTTTTAAAACATAAAATCTAGCATGTGGGTACACAGAGTATACAGCATAAAGGTGCTAACATTGGTAGCACAGTGGAATAGAAGGAAAGGAGGTGGAAGGCTGCTGGAGTCTGGGGGTTTTGGGGGTGGCCTTAAGAACTAACTAGAACGAGAGAGGGGCTTGAAGGATGTGAAAGGAAGGTCAGGGGAGCTCTCTCCATGCTGGCGGTTCACTTGGAACGTTGTTTCATGTGCTTAATCTTCATATGAGCTCATAAGGCGGAACATTCTTACCTCCACCTTACTGGTGAGAAAACAGAACATTAAAAATTAAGTGGCATGGCCTTAAAGGTTACACATACCAAAACAATTACAGAATCAGGCCTTGGTTTCAGAACTGACTGCGAAGTCCTTTAGTGAAGTAGAATTTAGATATCAACCAGGAAGGTAACTAACTTTTCTCTCTCTGATTACACAGTCTCATTTGTAAGTATTATTATTATTATTATTATTATTATTTTTAAAAGAGCCAGCACCAACAGTGTATATGCAAAGATAGCTCCATGTAGTCATCATCAGCATGGGATTCTGAAGAAAGCTTCTGTATTAACCAAGGTTAAACCAGAGAAGCAGAACTAATGAAACCAGAGCAAATATCTGTCTATCTGTATATCTACCTGTGTATAATCTGTCTATCACTCATGCATGCATGCATGCATGCATGCATCCATCCATCCATCCATCCATCCATCTGTCGTCTACCTACCATCATTCTACAGATTCATTACATAGAATTGGTTTATACAATTGTGGAGCTGGTTAAGCAGTCCTCGTAAGACTGTCTCCTCATCTAATGCTGGATCTTGAAGTCTGTAGGGCAGACAGTCAGATGGGGAAGATCACCAGCAGGCTGGAAGGCCATAAACATGAGCTTAAACCCTGCAAGCATGAGCTATGTAGATCCCTGCTATGATGACCTGAAACATGTTCGTTTGGGTTGCCTCTGCCTTTTGTCCTGAGGGAATCCTGTGGAAGCTGGAGCCCTTTGTCATGGGTCTGAGCACACTTACCTGGTCCTAATGCTGCTTCATATCACTGAGGTGAATCAGCTCATGGGTAACAATGTGTGTGTGTGTGCATGTGCGTGTGTGTGTGTGTACTACAGAATAACTGCATTTCCCTTCTACCCTCCTTGCAACCCCTTCCCCGGAGGATCCTGGGAAATGTAGTTCAGCCTACCAAGTGGGCACATCACAAAACCATCACACCTTCTTTTTTCCTGAGCAGCAGAACTGTCATACTTACAACATGCAACACCTACGCTTCTATAGGACTCAACACACCAGCACAAAATAAGCTGGTTGGTTGAGATCTCAGTCTAGACGTGGTACATAATTAATCTTAGTAGTTTCCAAACAGAAAGTCAGAGTCATCATTTACACAGATGAAGGCACGGTGACCTGAGGAGGGCCAGTTTTGAATGACTATTCTAAGTACAGTAAGAAGAAAGCAGGGATAATGACTTGTGCCATTTGATTTGGCTGAGAAGCTCATACTCCGGTTCCTGGATTCATTCGCCCTTAACTTTGCTCATAGAAAGCGGTTGAAATGAATTTCTTTTTTGATGACTTGCATGCATGCTTTTGGGATAGAGCCACAGATTTTAAACATTTGCCCTAAGCCTTTTCTTTCCTCACAAGACAGAGACAAGGATTTCCCCCGAAGCCTACTACAGAAAGCACTAGAATATTATCCTAGGCAAAGACAAAGAAGAATTTAAATTGAGATGTAAAATTGGCATCCTGCACCAGGTACTCAACTTCAGTATGTAAATATTGTAGCTCACAAATACACAGATAATTAGACAGTGTTTGGTGTTAGATTGCAGAGCAAAATGATGTATGTGCCTTTAGAATTCTTCAGTATGATGTATAATCTAGTCGTATTTATAGACTAAACAAATTAATGCGTCTTTGATTCTTCCATAATGATTTTTTCCTAGCCTTTCAAAAAGATTTAGCCATTCTCTCTATCCACCCATCATTATCTTGGAGCCATGACTGTGAAGGAGACCCCCTATTTCTGTGGCCGAAATGGTAGGGATGCTCAAGATGTGATGCCATTTGGCAAGCAACTCAGCTTCTTTAGGACAAGTAAAACGTTATAAAACAAGTACCACTCTCAGAAGTACCAGAATCGTGCTTTAGGGTGCAATGAGTGGGCAGACTCCTTGCAGTTTGAGTGGGTTCGGAGGAGCTATTTGAGCTGCATCTTGATAGGTGGGGACGGTTTTGTCCTATGGAATTGGGGGGGGGGCAGGCGGGAGGTTCATTTTGTAACCTGACTTTGTCTCTGGTAAAGAGGCCAGGTTGAAGACAGCAGATATGAAATTTTAAAAGGGTACTTAGCTCTTTATTTTCTATTTATCCTTTCATTACAGCGATGGAGCTTAAAGTGTTTACAATTAAAGTTAATGAACGTTTTATTGTTCGTGAGAGTTCACAGCAAATTAGACTCTTGCTTTCTTCTTCAAGTGGGGGAGGGCCCGGGGCAACCGCTCCCCGAAGCCA
>PVJN01016165.1:0-42879 GCA_004026805.1 Lasiurus borealis | reverse complement strand
AGGTAATGTTAAATGTGCAAATGCCCTGTCATGTGAATCACAATGAAGATGACAAATTTTAAATTCTAACACAGGGCCTTTGCTGGGTAACTCAGTTGGTTAGAGTGTCGTCCCAATATACCAAGGTTTTCCAATCCCCTGTCAGGCACATAGAAGAATCAACCAATGAATGTATAAATAAGTGGAACAACAAATTGATATCTCTCTCTCTCTTTCTCTCTTTCTCTCTCTCTCTCTCTCTCAGATCAAGAAATAAAAATTTTTAAAAATTATAGAACACTGTCAAACCTTAGAAAAAACCGTGAGAGATATATAAAGCCTTCATTGTAGCATACTGTAATTTTATAAGTTTAGTTTTTTAAGGTGGAATTTTTAAAATTCCATACTTGTTCCTCTGAATTAGAAAATAAAAGGAAGCTTGATATTGAAATTATGAAATCCACATTTCTCCCCAAAAGTTATTTTCCTCCGAAGGAATTCTTTCTCCCACCAGATTATGTTTTTCATAGACTGCTTTAAATGAGCCAATTCTCACCCTCATAATAGTTTTGCAAATGTATTGGAAAGCTAAATGATATATTCTAATAAGCCAAGGAAACTTTTTTTTTTAGTTACACCATCATTTCCAAGTGTATTGGCAATTCATGGAGATCACTCAAGCTATTATGCTAGAATCTAAAAAATTTGGCTAACACAGCTGGACTGTCAATAGCGTGTCTAAATTTAGTTGCTAATTGGCCTATCAAATGGCTTGGTTGCCATGACTAACTAAACAATATACATAAATGGTTAAGATTAAATTGCTTGGAAAAGAAGGAGGAAACTGGAAAGTGTAAAGGAGACATTTAATCATTAGCTAAAGCACAAGGAATTTAGGCTCCTGTATCTGGACTCAAAGAGATTGTCTGGACTCAAAGGGATTTCTAAAGGAAGTGATTTCCAAATTCAGGCCTTTTTAATAGAGAAAATTAGGCCAGGATTTAAATGCTTTAATAACCAAATACATATATATTTGTCACTTAGTGTGTGTGTGTGTGTGTGTGTGTGTGTGTGTATTACCTTCAAAGAACCAGTGCAAGAGATGGTTCTTTGAAGGGTAAGCAAGATTGATGATGAACCTCGCCAGGCTCACCAAGAAGCAAAGAGAGAGAACCCAAATAAACAAAATCAGAAATGAAAGAAGAGAAATAACAATAGGCCCCACAGGAATACAAAGAATTGTTTAAAAATACTATGAACAATTCTATTCCAACAACCTAGAGGAAATGGACATATTCCTAGAAAAATACAATCTAATCTTCTAAAACTCAATCAGGAAGATTCTAAAAATCTCAATAAGCTGGTAACTATCGAAGAAATGAAAGCTTCCAGCAAACAAAAGCCCAGGGCCAGAAGGCTTCACAAGGGAGTTTTACCAAACATTCAAAGAAGGACTAAAACCTATCCTCCTCAGACTATTCCAGAAAATTCAAGAGGATGGAGCACTTCCAAGCTCATTCTATGAAGCCAGCATCACCCTAATACCAAAACCAAATAAAGACCACACAATGAAAGAGACTTACAGGCCGATATCCCTCATGAACATAGATGCCAAATCCTCAACAAAATTCTAGCAAATTGAATCCAGCAGTACATCAGAGAGATCATACACCATGACCAGGTAGGATTTATCCCAGGAATGCAAGGATGGTACAGTATCCACAAATCAATAAATGTAATACATCACATAAACAAATTGAGAGATAAAAAATCACATAATCATATCAATTGATGTAGAAAAAGCATTTGACAACATCCAACACCCTTTCTTTTTTTTTTTTTAATAACACCCTTTCTTGATAAAAACTCTCAGCAAGGTGGAATAGAAGGATCATACCTCAACATACTAAAAGCCATATATGATAAACCCACAGCCAACATCATACTCAAGGGACAAAAACTAAAGCATTTTCCCTAAGAACAGGAACAAGACAGGTATGCCCACTCTTGCCACTCCTGTTCGACATAGTACTGGAAGTATTAGCCATTGCAATTAGACAAGAAGAAGAAATAAAAGCCATCCAAACTGGAAAAGAAGAAGTAAAGCTGTCCTTATTTGCAGATGACATGATATTGTACATAAAAAACCCTAAAGACTCCATCAAAAAAAACTATTAGACTTAATAAATGAATTTGGCAATGTAGCAGGATACAAAATTAGAGCTTGGCTTTAAAAAAAAAAGGTTTGCTTCATTTTAATGACTTTGCCAATCTTTCTTTATGTGTGACAAATTTCACCTTTGATGGTGTCAAACTGTGATTCCTTTCAATCTATTCCATATTTTCTCAGGTTAACTTGACTCGCTTTCTAACTTTAACCAAAGGACTATAACTAATATAGTGACTAGTAAATTGGTTCATTAATGAGTCTGTCTTCAGAAACCAGTCTAGAAGTACAACTAAAATATGCTTCCAGAGTTTTCGTAGTTATGATACACATTCTCAACTCTGTTTGAATTTTTAAAGTGTTAACTTCCAAAATGAGATATTCTCAGGACTCATCAAATCCAAAATGGAATCTCTGAGGATGCTCTTTGAAAGTGTTCAGCTTTTATCCCGGTTTCTCATATATATCCCCCAAAATGTATGCTTAAAAGATCTTTGAGTTTTGTTTGATTTTTTTGTTTTTGGTTTGAGAAATATGCTATTTTTATTTTGGGAAATATGGTTAAAAGAAAACTTGATCTTCATGCCTTAGAAGTTCATCATTTCAGCGACTTGTCTCAAGCTGAGAAGGTGTTCAGTTTCCACCAGCAGGTGCTGTCCTCCAAGCTAAGGAATTTAATAGATCCAATATTGGTAAGCCCCCTCCCCCACACCATTTAAAATCTTCCCTAAGGGAGGAAGTGGACTCTAACATTGCTTTAATTACGGTTCCTGGCGAGTCTTAATTTGACCAGCCATGACTCATCCGGCAGAAAAACACATCTCATTGCTGGTGGATGACAAGCTTCTAATCTGGGGGAGCCCCGGAGAAGCTCGTTGGCAGGCTCACTGGCTTTTAATTGTTTCCTAGAAGACGATTCAAAATCCCCACCCGCCGCTCTGAATAGCGTTTTTCAAAAATGAAGTCTTTATCTCTTGACAGGGAAAAAAATAGTTAAGGCAATTCACCAGGATCCAAGTTCAAGGTAAAGATGATTTTGCTAGAAAAGACACACTTTTAGCTGTTAAAAAAAAAAAAGAGGGATATTTAATTTTAACGACTTTGCCATTATCATCTATTTGTCTTTGAACATCGAGTGTTTATTCTCTGCTCTGCAGGCAGACGTGTAAGGAGCACATTTAGATTGCTGCACTCTGACACTCTCTCAGGAGAAATGCCGCCTTATTCTTATGGTAAATTCTACCTATTATTTCCCATACTTGCAACTTGTTGCCAAGGAAACTTTTCTTCCTCGTGTGTATAGGAGAATTTTATTATCATTTAAAAGAAATCTCTTTGGAGGGTGGCTGTATACCGCATTTCTTCTTCTTCCCAAGCAAGGAGAAGGAAAACACAGTGTCTAATCCTGATGAGAAGAAGTTTCAGCCGAACGTGGAAATGACAGGAGCTAAGACAGTGTTTTCAAAATGTTGGTGAGTGGACTGGCCTGCATCAGAAATAACGGAGGAGCTTCTGTGGAAAGTATAACTTCCCGGGCCTCACCTGGTCCAATGAATCAGAACATTTTAATGGAAAACATACATGGGGGGGACTGGAGTGGAGCTGCATATGCTCCATATAAAGGTGTTCGGAAGACAGGGACCGGGGACAAGCAAGTTACAGAATGGTGGATGTAGAATGATCACATTGTGTGTTTGTGTGTGTGTGTGTGTGTGTGTGTGTGTGTGTGTGTGGTGGAGGTTTGGGGTGTGTGTGTGTGTATGTAAGTAAGCATATGATGGCATTATGTACAAAAAATTTTTTGCAAGGCAATACACAGTGGGGTTATTCTAGGAAGTACCAAGTGGAGGAGAAGACACGTACCTTTTTTTAGATTCAATGGTATTTTTCAATTACAGTTCACATTCAGTATAATTCTGTATTAGTTTCAGATGTACAATATAGTGGTTAGAAAATCATGTACTTGGGAGGGGGGCCGTGGTACTTACAGGATAATTAGAAGAACTTTCATCTTGGGAAGACATGAATCAAAGAACTTACATGTATGCATGTACTACCCATGGACACAGATAATTAATAGGGTGGTGAAGGCCTGGGCCCAGGTGGGATCTGGGTGAAGGGGGACAATTGGAGGGAGAAGGGGAGCATCTGTAATCCTCTCAACAATAAAGAGTTAAGAAATAAAATAAAAAGCAACAGGGGAAAAAAGAAAATCATGTACTCATGTACCTTACAGAGTGCCCCAACCCTAATGTTTCAAGTACCCACCTGGCCCCATACGTAGTTTTTTTTTTTTAATATATTTTATTGATTTTATACAGAGAGGGAGAGAGAGAATCAGAAACATTAATGAGAGAGAAATATCGATCAGCCGCCTCCTGCACGCCCCTCACTGGGGATGTGCCCGCAATCAAGATACATGCCCTTGACCAGAATCGAACCCAGGACCTTTCAGTCCGAAGGCCGACGCTCTATCCACTGAGCCAAACCGGTATTATTGACTATATTATGATATTATTGACTATATTCCCTATGCTGTAATGTACCTCTCTTTGACTATTCTGTAACCACCAGTTTGTATTTCTTAACCCCTTCACTGTTTTCACTCAAGTGCCAGCCCCCTTCCCTCTGACGACTATCAGCCTGTTCTCTGGATCTAGAAGCCTGTTTCTGTTTATTTGTTTTGTTCTTTAGGTTCCACATATAAGTGAAATCAGAAGGCATTTGTCTTTCTCTGTCTGACTTATTTCACTTAGCAAAGAGAAGGCATCTCCTTTCAGCTTTTTATCCTTTGGCACTTCCGGAATCATTTTAATCTAAAGCGCACACTGCTCTTGTCCTAGAAATGAATTAATCAACAGTGGAAAATATGTGAAAACACCAGCCAGTTTCAGAGACCATCACGCCAGGCAAATGAGATAAAGGTCCATTAGCTTAATTTCTCAATTAAAGGAACTGTGTTTTCTCTCAGGATGGAGGTTCTTCTAATCCTCCTATAAATACCAGGCCTCAAAGCTATGTTGACATCTGCTGGCACTCACCCACACAGAAAGTAATAAAGGAGAATGAAAAAATGCCATAAACAGACAACTTATATTAAAAGTTGGAGGTGCGAACATTGTAGTCCAAGGAGGAAAACAGCCTTGAAAAGACTTTGACAGCGATGGAAACTGGAAAACGAAATTCCTATCCACCATCTTATATGTCCCATACATAAAACGCTCTGTCTCACTTCCTGCAATGAAAAGATCCATAAATCTAGCTAACATTTTTACTGCCCTAATTCCCTCCTGAAAAGTTGGATTGTCAGTGGCCAACATATTGAGTGATATGATTAAAAAATTATAGTCATTTATCACTTCACCTCAGCACGTAGGCTTTGGATCATCTCACATCATCTCAAGGAGGGTGAGTACCGTGTACAGTAGGATACTTTGACAGAGAATGACCACGTGCATAAAACTTGTATTACCATATGGTGTTGTCATAAAAATTGTTCTAGGTTATTATTCATTATTATTATTATTACTCTCTTAGTGTGCCTAATTTATAAATTTATCACATAGATGTCTATATAGGAAAAAACATAGTGTTTTGTAGAGTTCAATGCTCTCCATGGTTTGGAGCATCCATTGGAGGTCTTAGAACATACTTTCCATGGATAAGGGCGGACTACTGGTCCTTGCTCTATGTATCTCTTCCAACCGGCTATTCCTGAGTTGTACCTTTTACAATAAACCGATGTTCTAGGAAGTAAACTATTTCTCTGAGTCCTGTGAGCCAACTCTAGCAAGTCAATCAAACCCAAGGAAGAGACTGTGGAGAACCGGTCAGAAGTACACGTGACAACCTAGACTTGCAACTGGTGTCTGAGGTGCAAGAAGGGGGCTCACTGGAACCTCCAATCCAGTCAGAAATATGGGTGATAACTGGCACCTGTAGTTGCGGGGGGAAAGGGGGATGGCGGGGGGAGGAGGGTGAGTTCTCTTGTAGGACTAAACAGTTAACCTATGGGATCTGATACTATTTCCAGGTAGAGAGCATCAGAACTGAGTTGAACTGTAGAATACTCGGATAGTTCCGGAGAATTACTTGGTGCTGTGTGATAATCCCTCCCCGCCACCCCTCACAAACACACACATTGTAAACTGAGTCTCAGAACCCTAGATACCCTCTGACCCTTGTATACGTGTCATGCCTATGATCGCCACCTTCTCTAAAAAGCTTCTTTTTTGCCAAAACCGGTTTTGCTCAGTGGATAGAGCGTTGGCCTGCGGACTAAAAGGTCCCAGGTTTGATTCCTATCAAGGGCATGTATCTTGGTTGTTTTTTTCCTATACAGACATCCATGTAATAAAGTTTAATTTATAAATTAGGCACACTAAGAGAGTAATAATAATAATGAATAATAACCTAGAACAATTTTATGACAATACCATATGGCAATAAAAGTTTTATGCACGTGGTCATTCTCTGTCAGGGGGCGTGCAGGAGGTGGCTGATTGATGTCTCTCTCTCATCGATGTTTTTAACTCTCTGTCCCTCTCCCTTCCTTTCTGTAAAAAAACCAATTAAATATATTAAAAAAAATAAAGCTTCCTTTTCTTTTTCTCCCACCCTTAGTTCCAAAGACTCTTCACATGATCATACTTCTAATTTTGGGGACCATCTCTCCCCAGTTCCAGCTGTTTGTTCTGCCTTTTTCTGTCATCAACATTTTCACAAGGTAAAGATGTCTACATATGAGATGGCTACTTATAGATTGCTTTATTATAAAACAAACTGTAATATAATCCACAATATCTGGAAAAGAAGGCTTTCAGACAGCTTCAAAATTGTTAAGCTTTTAATAGTCATTAATTCAGCAATTAATGACTATTAATTGAATAAGCAATTTATTCATTCACTTAGCAATTTATTCATTCCCTTAGCAAATGCTTGTTGCATATATACTACATATGTGCCGAGCATTGAAGGATATGCAAAAGGAATAAAATCCACCTTTTCCCCTGGAGTTAGGAGATAAAAGATACACAAGCCCGAAACAGTTATGTAATAATGCAAAGACAGCAGGCGATCTAGTGGTTAAAAACAAAGAGGTTTTGCTGAAGCTGAATTACCATTTAGAGAGGGTGAAAATTACACTGGTTTAGAACAATTTTCTTGACAATTTTTTTTCTAAATAAAATGTTTGTTTAGGCAAATCAAGTTTCTCAGACAATTTTTTTTTTTCAAGGGCAACATAGTAAGTAAGTCTATTTTGGAAGAAGGAGAATTATTTATTTTTTAAAAAGAGAGAGAGAAAGTATGTGTAGCAGAAAGCAATGTTTCCATTGCCCTCCCTCAGTTCCAAACGTCTCATTATTTCCCCCCGGGGACCTATTAAACCCTGCAGTAAAGCAGAAGCTGGGCTCCAAATGCTGCCTACAAACTAGAATTCCGAAATGGTGACAGAGATGATTTCCTTATCACCCTCTCGTTGTGTGTATACAGTGTCCCTCTCCAATGAGCCTGTGAGCGCATCAGATGCAAACTGGCCCCTGCTGGTGACCTGGAGCAGAAGAAAACTTTTTGAATTAAATTACCAAGAAATAATGTCTGTGAAATCATGTTAAAGGCAGAGAGATTAATATAGAGAAAAGATAAATATGGAAATAGAACCCTATAAAAAAGTTTCATGCTCATGTATTCCCTTCAAGGCAAACCAAACCTAGAAGCTATCTGCTTAGAGTAACGGAGATGTGAAATAATCAGTATCCAAGGACTCTATTTTGAATAGAAGAAAACATACTGTCTTTTGTTAAATAAGTGAACCAATATATGTTTTCAAAAAACCTGTTAGCTTCAATTGGGGGAAAAGGAGACATATGTAAAGCTATAGACAATAAAAAAGAAAAGAAAAGAAAAGAAAAACCTATTAGCTTCATCAAATGCTCTATATTAGTGGTTCTCAACCTTTCTAATGCCATGACCCTTTAATACAGTTGCTCACGTTGTGGTGACCCCCAACCATAAAATTATTTTCGTTGCTACTTCATAACTGTAATCTTGCTACTGTTATGAACTGTAATGTAAATATCTGATAGGCAAGATGTATTTTCATTGTTACAAATTGAACATAATTAAAGCATAGTGATGAATCACAAAAACAATATGTAATTATATATTGTGAAATATTTATTTCTAATTACAAATAAATGAAATTTTGTCTTGAATCGTGGTGTAGCATGGGCAACAGTCTTCATATGACGACAGTAAACTACATTGCTACACTTTGCTACACCGAGGAGTGGTCTGTTGATTCCTAAGACCATGGGAAATAGATGTTTTCTGCTGGTCTTAGGCAATTCCTGTAAAAGGGTCTTTCAACCCCCAAAGGGGTTGCGACCCACAGGTTGAGAACCGCTGCTCTATCTTTTACCCATAATTCTATCATCAAATAATTCAGTTTGTCCCAAATAAATAAATCAGCCAATTTTAGAGCTGAAATTGATAGTTTCATGCATGTGTTCATTTCTTCCACGAATGCCAATAACAAACACCCTTGAGAGCAGGAAGGAAAGGCTGTCTTCCAGATTTGAGGTTTCCCCTGGACTTCCCAGAATACCCTAATACCTCTTACTCTGGACCATGTCTCTGTTCATATGCTTGGACTGGTCAAACCGAGCATCTTCCTAATGGGCATTTATTGTGGCTTCTGCTTAGGTCAGAACTGCTTCTACCCCTACTCCAACAGGTGGCTTTGTTAGTGGCGCCCAATTAGAATATCGGGAATAGACATACGACCCTTAGAAACACCTAAGATTACATTGTCCTCTGGGTTGATTGGATCTCTTTATTACAAAATGACCTTGAGCCTTCTTTATCCCTGGTAATATAATCATAATCTTTGGTCAGAAACATACTTAGTAGCGTGTCCGTAACAAAATACTTCCTAGTACATGAAGTTCGGCATAACATAGCTTTTACCTCATCTTTATCAAAGTATTATTTTTTTTTAAATGTAAACAATTTGGGAATGTACAAAAGTAGAAAATTAAATTATTTCCATTCCCAAGCCCATTGCCCAGAGATGACTGTTAACAGTTCTGTGTAGATGAAGCTGACCTTTTGTTGCTATGCATCTATTTAGGAAGGGGTGAGGGAGAAAAGTTGAATCAAGGGAATCAATTTATTTTCGTTGCTACTTCATAACTGTAATTTTGCTACTCTTAATGAGTTGTAATGTAAATACAGCGGTACCTCGAGATACAAGTGCCCTAACATACGAGATTTTTGAGATACGAGCCGTTGAGCGAGCAATTTTTGCTTTGAAATACGAGCAACATTTGAGATAGGAGTAATCGCGCGGATCGGCTGGCTGCACACGACCCACCAGTTTACCCAAACTCGACTAGAATGTCTCATAGTTTCCCATGCCTCAAGGTTACGGAATGAGGTACCACTGTATCTGTGTTTTCCGATGGTTTTAGGCGACCCTGCTAGCGGTTCTCAACCTGTGAGTCATGACCCACAGGTTGAGAACAGCTGCTGTAGAGCCTAAGACCATCAGAAAACACAGAATATTTACATTACGATTCATAACAGTAGCAACATTACAGTTATGAAGTAGCAATGAAAATAATTTTATTGTTGAAGGTTACCACATGAGGAACTGTATTAAAAAGTGGTGGCTTTAGAAAGGTTGAGAACCACAGCACTAGAGCAAAGTGAGCCTGGAACTAGTTACTGTTGTGGTGGGGGCTGGAGGGAAAGCAAAGGCGAGAGACATAAGTAAAGTCAGAGTGTCGAGGAAAAATTAAAGGGAAGATATCCTAAAACTTCCAGGAAATCTCCACCAATGAAGCAAAGAAAAAAAAAATCTCTATTATTGTGTGAGCTCCAAACCAAACTGGGTTGGGATCTCAGACAATTCTCTCATCTGATTGCAAAGACAAACAGAAACTCCCCGATTGGAGAGGGTGCTGGTCGGGCTGAGGGACCCACCCCTCGAGCACGAATCTTCATGCACCGGACGGCTACTATTTGTAATAAGAAAAAATGTAAAACTATATCTACACTGAGATACACTTTTCCCTCTATCAGATTAGTAAACTATGCTAGTGAGGCTTTGAGGAAATAGGAATTTGTTCACACAAAGCTGGGGAGGATATAAATTGACAAATCTTTCTGGAGGTTAATCTGACAATGTTAAAATTACAAGTCCACATAACCTTTGACGCATTCGTCTTCTAAAGATTCTTCCTACAGATATATTCACACGTGTAAAATAACTCACGTAAAGAATTATTCATTAGAGAATGGTTGGTAATTGCAAAAGATTGAGAGCCACTTGAAAAACCTAGCAGTGAAGATCTGGTCATATTGATTTTCCATGCTGCTACCCTAAGTCTTTTTTTTAAAGTGAAGAGCTTTATGTATTAACTAGAAACCCAGTGCATGAAATTTTATGCACGGGGCGGCGGGGAGGGGGAGGAGGGAGTGTCCTTCAGCCCAGCCTGCTCCCTCTACAATCTGGGACCCCTTGAGGGATGTCTGACTGCCCATTTAGGCCCAATCCTACCTGGATCAGGAACATCCCTCTCACAATCCAGGACTACTGGCTCCCAACTACTCACCTGCCTGCCTTCCTGATTGTCCCTAAGTGCTTCTGCCTGATCACCCCCTAATCACTCCCTAGCCAGCCTGATTGATGCTTAACTGCTCCCCTGCCAGCCTGTTTGCCCCTAATTGCCCTCCCCTGGAGGCCTGGTCACCCCTAACTTGCTCTCCCCTGCAAGACTGGGTCCCCCTCAACTGCCCTCCCCTGCAGGCCCGGTCATCCCCAACTTCCCTCCTCTGCCAGCCTGGTCATCCATAACTGCCCTCCCCTGCAGGTTTGATCACCCCCAACTGTCCTCCCTTACAGGCCTGGTCCCTCCCAACTTCCCTCCTCTGCTGGGCTGATCGCCTACAACTGCCCTCCCTTGCAGGCCTGGTCCCTGCCAACTGCCCTCCCCTGCTGGCCATCTTGTGGTGGCCATCTTGTGTCCACATGGGGGCAGGATCTTTTGACCATATGGGGGCAGACATCTTGTGTGTTGGAGTGATGGTCAATCTGCATATTACTCTCTTATTAGATAGGATAGAGGCCTGGTGCAAGGGTGGGAGCCAGCTGGTTTGCCCTGAAGGGTGTCCTGGATCAGGGTGGGTGTTTCCTTGGGGCATGGGATGGCCTGGGCAAGGGGCCTGTGGTGATTTTCAGGCCGGCCAAGCTTGGAGCATGGGTGGGGTGACTAGGCCTGCAGGGGAGGGCAGTTGGGAGGAATCAGGCCTTCAAGGGAGGGCAGTTGTGCGTGACCAGGCCTGCAGGGGAGTGCAGTTGGAGGGGATCAGGTCTATAAGACAGGGCAGTTGAGGGGGACCAGGCCTTCAGAGGAGGGCAGTTGGGGGTGGGAGGGAGACAAAGCCTGCAGGGGAGGGCAGTTAGTGATATTGAGCATCTATTCACATGCTTATTGGCCATCTCTATATTTCTTTGGAAAAAATGTTTATTCAAGCCCTAAATTCATTTAATTGGGTTGTTTTTTGTTTTGTTGAGTTGTAGCAGTTTTTTATATGTTCTGAATATTAATCCTTATTACATATTTGATTTGCAAACATTTTCTCCCATTTCATAGGTTGTCTTTTCACTCTGTTGATAATGTCCTGAAAGGCACACATTTGTAATTTTGATAAAGTCCTCTTTTCATGAAATGTGATCCATTTCTTCTTTTGTTGCCTGTGTTTTTTGGTGTCATATCTAAGAACTCCACAACAAATCCAATTTCACGAAATTTTTCCCCTATGTTTTCTTCCAGGAGTTTTTTGTTTGTTTTAGCTTGTAAGTTTAGGTCTTTGATGCATTTTGAGTTGATTTTTGCATATGGTATAAGGCAAAGGGTACACCTTCATTCTTTTGCATTTGGTTATCCAGTTTTCCCAGCACCATTTGTTGAAAAGTCTGTCCTATCTCTACTGCATGGTCTTGGCATACTTGTTGAAAAATCACTTGACCACATGTGGAGTCTATTTTTGGGATCACCACTCTGTCCCATGGGCCTGTATTTTTGTCTTTATATGAGAACTCCACTGTTTTGATTACTATAACTTTGTAGTAAGCTTTTAAATTAGGAAGTGTCAGACTTCCAACTTCGTTCTTCTTTCTCAACATTATTTTGGCTATTTGGGGTCCCTTGAAATTCTATATGGATTTTAGAATGGAATTTTCTATTTCTGTAAAACGCTGTCATCTGGAATCTGGTAGTGATTGTATTGAATCTGTATATTGCCTTTGGTAGCGTTGACATCTTAATTATGTTAAGTCTCTCAGTCCTTGATGTCTTTCCATTTACTCAGGTGTTCTTCAGTTTCTTTCAGCATGTTTTATGGTTATCAGTGTACAAGTATTTACGGCTAATTATTTTATTCTTTTTGATGCCATTGTAAATCAAATTGTTTTCTTAATGTCTTTTTCAGATTATCCATTGTTCATGTGAAGAAGCACATCTAGACCATCTAACCGTAATTTTTGGGCATTGACTTTGTATCCTGCAACTTTGCTGAATGTATTTGTTCTAACAGGTTTTTCTTTTTCTTTTTCTTTTTTTTAAATATATTTTATTGATTTTTTACAGAGAGGAAGGGAGAGGCATAGAGAATTAGAAACATCAATGAGAGAGAGACATCGATCAGCTGCCTCTTGCATGCCCCCCACTGGGGATGTGCCTGAAACCAAGGTACATGCCCTTGACCGGAATCAAACCTGGGACCTTTCAGTCCGAAGACCAACGCTCTGTCCACTGAGCCAAACCGGTTTCGGCCTAACATGTTTTTCTATATATAAGATGATATAATGGGCAAACAGAGATAACTTTATCTCTCCCTTTTCAGTTGGTACTATTTTTATCCTCACTTTATAAATTAGAAACTGAGTATACCAGATAAGAATGCATTCTGGAAGTAACATAATCTACTGGAGCTTGACAAATGAATTGTTTGCTTTTCTCACTGAATAAGAAGTCCAAAGTCCAGAGCTGGTGAAGAGGCAGTTCAGCTACAAATCTGTCTTTTTTTTTTTCTTAAATATTTTATTGATTTTTTTTTTTTTTTTTTTTTTTTTTTTTTTTTTTTTTTTTTTTTTTTTTTTTTTTTTTTTTTTTTTTTTTTACAGAGAGGAAGGGAGAAGGACAGAGAGTTAGAAACATCGATGAGAGAGAGACATCAATCAGCTGCCTCTTGCACGCCCCTCACTGGAGATGTGCCCGCAACCAAGGTACACACCCTTGACCGGAATAGAACCTGGGACCTTTCAGTCCGCAGGCCACCGCTCTATCCACTGAGCCAAACCGGTTTCGGTGTAATCTGTCTTTTTTCCCCCTCTCCCTTCTTAGCATGTTGACTCTCCTTCCCAAGCCACGGGATAGTTGCTGCACCTCTAGGATCAAGTCAGCGCCCAGGCAGGAAGAGCAAGGAAGAGTTTTCTCCTCTCAAAGATTTGTCTCATATTTGGGATGGATCCTGCCCCACCTCACCCATCAGCTGATTTGCCCGTACCTCTCTCTAGCCATAACTGGGTCCCAGCCCACCTTTAGGTTAATCCCTGGCCAAAAGGGAAGAGATTTCTATGATTGCTCCTGACAAATCATGATTCATACCCTGGGCTGGGGTAAATATGAGCCCATCTGAGGTCAGGGATGTCTTGCCAATGAAAGGAAATGGACTCCCCTCCATCTTGTCCTATAGGGCTGGGCCCCCTGCCTAAACCCCCTCCCTTTTCTGGGAGGGGCCACAGATGTGCCAGCAATGTCTTAACTTCCCGACCCTCACCTGAGAGGACCAATGAAGCTCCAGGAACACAGCGAGGGTCCTAATAAGGCTAAACCACAGAAAGATCCCAATTCCAGTGACCAATCTCTGTCACCCTTATCACTTTCCTAAGCCTCCTAATTATCCTACCCCATAAAACTCATTGTTCCCGCCCGGCTCACTCTCTCGCCTCACTGCTGCGCCAGAAAGAGGCTGAGAGCCACACCCGGGTTTGAATAAAGACTCTTTGCTTTTGCATCGGAAAAGGCTCCTTAGTGGTGGATTATTGGGAACCCCGAACTCTGGGCATAACACCAATACTATCTGAACAGTAGTAGGAAGACAGAAATGAAGAGGTGGTTCTAGGAAGCCCAGGCTAACAGTGAAACTTGGGCACAGAGTAGTTGAGAGGCAAAGCCAAGATTCTAACCCAAACAGCCTAACCATGAAGCCTGCTATTCTAACCAAATACACAGAGGAACAGGTTTGGTATCCAATAAACCAAACCAAGACAGTGAGTGAATGAGTAGGCCTTGTTATCTGAGGGCATGCATGGGAATACCTAGAGGTGGTGATACCACTGCCCCCTGGAGGGCTTTTTCTGAACTGCAGCTCTCCCCAGATAATCTGGTGTGATCCTCCAAAAACACACGTGCCCCAAGGCCAACCCCCATGGGAATCGGTGCATTTGTGAGCAGCTGCTATCAATAGCTTTGTTGAATTAGGGGAAAGGTTAAGAACCACTGCGATAAGGAATATGCAAACGATGCACGAATTCAGTGTTACACTTTGTAGTTGATTTTGAGAGATTTGCTTTTGTTTGTGTGTGTGTGTGTGTGTGTGTGTGTGTTTTCATGGTGGGTGACATTATTTGTTTCCAGGAGGAACTTCATCAGAATTGGAGGAAAATTCCAGCCAGCGGATAGAGATGAGAACATGGTTTAGCCTCTGGAAAGAGAAAGCTGGCAAGCGTCCTAGCCATACAAGTAATGATTTATAGCTCTGCCATCCAGACAAGACATACAGGGTGGTGACAGAGGAAGGCTAGAGTTGGTGGCTCCATTGGTATCAGGTTCAATAAATATCCATCTTGGGGAATGGCAGAAATCCCAAATTCCTAGTTGTTGTGCACGTAGGGCATTTTACATGCTATCGGGCTTGGTAAACATTGACTTAGGAGCTGAGGCTGAAAATCTTAGATCATACCCTTGGCATTCATGGGTGTGTGTGTTTTTTTTAAGTGGTGGTTAGCTTGTAGCACAGAGAAATGCACAGAAAATCTAATAACTCAATTACAAACAGCAACAACTCTGTCTCTCCCTTATACGAGAAGGGAAGACACCAAGTAAGAGCAGAAAATTTGGGATAAAGAAGATAGGACTTGATGAACCTGGGTTTGGGAGTAAAGACTTTCTTGCAGCCCTAATTGGTTTGGCTCAGTGGATAGAGCATCGGCCTATGGACTGAAGGGTCCCAGGTTCGATTCCGGTCAAGGCCATGTACCTTGGTTGCGGGCACATCCCCAGTAGGAGACGTGCAGGAGGCAGCTGATCGATGTTTCTCTCTCATCGATGTTTCTAACTCTCTATCCCTCTCCCTTCCTCTCTGTAAAAAAGCAATAAGATATATATTTTTTAAAAAGACTTTCTTGCAGGCACTGATTCAAACAGGCTTATAAGATTATTCAGTAACCACAGGCATCAGTAAAAAAGAGCTGTCTGTCTCTGGAGCACAGTGTTATGCCCAGAGTTCGGGGTCCCCAATAATCAACCACCAGGGAGCCTTTTCCGATGCAAAAGCAAAGAGTCTTTATTCAAACCCTGGTTTGGCTCCCAGCCTCTTTCTGGCGCAGCAGCGAGGCGAGAGAGCGAGCCCCGGAAGAACAGTGGGTTTTATGGGGTTTGGTCATTTGGGTGGGCTTAGGGAAGTGACGAGGGTTACAGAGATTGGTCTCTTGGGTCAGGATTTTTCTGTGGTTTAGCCTTATTAGGACCCTTGCTGTGTTCCTGGAGCTTCATTGGTCCATTCGGGCGGTGGTCGGGGAAGCTAGGACATTGCTGGCACACCTGTGGCCACTCCCAGAAAAGGGAGTGGGTTTAGGCAGGGGGCCCAGCCCTAGAGGACAAGATGGAGGAGAGTTCCTTTCTGCTTTGTCTTTTCACAGAGGTTTAGACAGCATAGAATACCGATCACCAGCATGAACTGCAGCAAGACAGCCTGGGTTCAGCTCGTGGCTCTGCCACCTACTGGCTGCTTGACCTCAGCGTTCCTATTTGCAAAATGAGGGGATAATAGTTCTAGCTCAGAGAACTGTGATGATTAAATGGGCTAAATCTTGAAAAGAATTGAGAACAGTGTCTGACACACAGTAAAAATTCAAAATCATCACTAAGGCAGGGGAGAGAACCACCAGAGGGTGCAGAAGGTGAGAATATTTGAGGAGCTGGTGAATGAATTGATGAGTCCTATGGCCCAAAGCAGAAAGGGAAGAATATAAAACGAAGCCAGGATGGGAAGGTAGGCTTGGTATATAGGGGAAAGTCAAAAGGAAAAGAATGAGTTTGATAACCACAGATAATGGAGGTGGTAGACCGATATGGGTATTTCAAAATTTTAGTTTTTAGAAATGACCCGTTTGGAGAAATGACAAGTAAGCAATATGCAAGGAGATAAGTAGAGGTGGCTGAACGGATTGGAGACGAGCGTTCTTGAAGCAGAAGAGCTGCGGGGGAAAGAGCGGATTGTCAAGAATCTGGGAGGATTGCCTGGTGGTGTGGCTCAGTGGTTGAGCATCAACCAGGAGGTCACGGTTAGATTCCCATTCACACATGCCAGGTTTTGGGCTCGATCTTCAAAAGGGCCCGTGCAGAAGATAGCCAATCAATGATTCTTCCTCATCACTGATGTTTCTCTCTCTCTCTCTCTCTCTCTCTCTCTCTCTCTCTCTCTCTCTCCCTCTCAGAAATCCATAAAAATATATTTTATCAGGGATGTTAGGTGACTGCTCTAAGGTCTCAGTGACAGTAAAGGCAAGGCAATAGAAAGCCAATGCCACGATTCCGTGGCCTAGCTTGCTCTTCCCACACGTGTCCTCCATCCCTCCTCCATTTCTAAGGCACCTGAGGATCAGTGGCATGTTAACAGTGTGTGAGCTTTGGGGTCAGGCTTGTGTCAGTCCTGACCTGGCTGCTATTTATGTGCTGCTAACATAAATTCCTTCACATCTCTGTTTTCTCATTTGGGAAATAGAACTCAATGTATCTGCGTCGTAGAATTGTAAGAATTAAATGAAATAATGTGTGCAAGCACCTCATGCAGAGTTAGTGCTGAGAAAGCAGTCGTGCTCACATTGTTCATAAATAACCTCACTGAACACAAATCATCTCACAAGATATTGACACCAGACAAGGCCACTCTGAGACCATGATAACATGACACAAGGTCACGCTACAACCCACAAGATACCAAATACACCCCCTCCCCTCTCTCTGCTAATATGACCCACTGCTACTTTTTTTCTAATTACAGCTGCATCCCCTGCTTTAGTCTACCCTCCCTGGTGCTAAGATTACTGAGATGCCCAATCATAGGACTGCCCCTGCTTTCTGACATCATCCCATCCAGAACGGGCCCTTGCTTCATTAGCCCCTCCCCAAGTGTGGAAACCTCTTTCCATGTCCCTCATGGTTCAGGGTTCCCCGTTCAGGGTTCGGGTTCTGAAGGAGGCCGCACGCAAACAAAATGAGAGACTAGAAAACATTAATTTGGCGATATTGGGGGGCCAGGCGGGAGCCTTCCTCTAGTGGAAAGGACTGCCACTGGCTCTGGCCTTTTTCTCCCTTTTATTAAGGCTTTGGGACACACCCCTAGCCATTAGGCAGGAAATAACAAAAACAGAAATTAACATGAAACAAACAGGTAGAGGCTGCTTCAGCTAACAATGTTTTCATGGAAACAGTGAGTGATTAGCTCTGACCTTTCAGAGCAGTTAAGGTTGACCAACCTTCTGGCCTCCTGTTTGCATCCATTTAGTGAGAACAATGTTTGGTTTCCGACACCCAAGATTACCCCATCAAAGCCCAACTCCTGTAGTAGGATCCTTCTCACAGCCTCCTGCTGCAATGCCCCTGGTTCCACGTGCTGTGTGCTCTCCTTAGCTGCCATGAACAATAACACAGATGGTTCATCCACGGTGTGTTCCTGGTGTCTGAGCCAGTTCCTGTCACCGAAGGACATCGACAGAGTTCAACTAATGCTAGTTTTTATGTGGAGAGTTTGTTTTTCTTCCTCTTCTGACGTGGGAACTTGTTCACCAAATGTGAACAGGCTTTTTGTCCTGGGTGTGAAATTGGAAAAGCCAAAAGAAGCTTAGCTCTATGGTCCTGAAAGTCTGTGATTCTACATTTGACACTCCCAAAGATGAATGAAACCCATTCACTTATTCAACATTATTTCGGTACAAGTATCTAAAGGACAAGCATCTGCTTGGCCAGCGTGGCTCCGTCGTTGAACATCGACCTATGAAAGAGGAGGTCATGGTTTCATTCCTTGTCAGGGCACATGCCCAAGTGGTGGGTTTGATTCCCAGTGGGGGCATGCAGGAGGCAGCCCATCAATGATTTTCTCTCATCATTGATGTTTCTATCTCTCCCTTTCCCTTTCCTCTCTGAAATCAATAAAAATATTTTTTTTAAAAAAGAACAAACATCTCACCAGTATGTCCATGTGCAGCCATTGTTCTTAGATTTTCCTGTAGTGAAAATAAATTCCAGAAGGGCGGTCAAACCCCTGTGCTCTACATTAAACTGATGATATTGTGGGTTGGTTTTGCAAAAAATAAAATAAAAATAAAATCTTGGTGGTATTTTTAATCTCCTCTGGGGTCGCTGAGTGCTGACTTAAAAAAAAAAATCTCAACAGAATACTCTTCTCTTGATCTAGAATTCCCTGCACAGCAGGTGCCAGATTATTATTTGGTTTATAATTACTCCACCCTTGTCAGTTCAGTATGTCCCAGATTTGAAACGATACAAAGCTTTAGCCTTGTTTGTGTAAAGGCTCATTCTTGAACCTAGTACAGGGATAGCCCCATCCCCATAGGACTGTGGGGACATGTTGGTCCCTTCGAGAGGGGAGGGAGCCAGTGACCTTGGCATTATGAAAGGACATCTGAAATAACTGATGATATACTGTTCCCACTCTTACTTGCCATTTTTTTTCTCATTATATCTACTAGAAGATGAGTAAGGTTCTTTCGAATTCTAAAATTCCAGCAACCTAGTATTATATTTCAAGGCCATTGCCCTAACTTGATACCATTCTATTTTTCTTCACACTACACTATGAAATAAATTCAGCAAACGTTTGCTAAACAGTTACTACACGCAAGGCACAACTTTAGGCAATATAGAGACTATAAAGATGAAAAAGACTTGACCTCACTCCAAAAGAGCGAGGGAGTGGGCAGCTGGGGGAGGGTGGTACAAGGATGCAGACGGTTTCATGCAGAATGGGAAACATGCATGTGTGAACTTGGGTAGGGAGGTGCCTTGTTGGAGGGAACTTGATATTGGGTGTTGCTTAGTTAATGGAAAAGAATTAACGAGAATATGGTATCATCAGAAACATTATAAACACCTTAGGCACTATTTGAATTTAGAACACATCATTGTAGATGGAGTCGCCATTCAATTGACACACTTATAGCCAAGGCCTTTTATTAGAATCTAGGTCTGTGATTAGAGTTCTGTATCATGTTTCTAGAATAGACCACACTCATAAACCATTCTGTGGGCAGAATCCCTCTGCAGCTCTACTGTATTTCTCAATCTATGACATTAGTTTGCCCACATCCAATTTTGTAACGCTTCCTTTTAGCAATTCACTTTCATCGCATCTTCCCCAAACACTCCCAAGGCATTCAAAAGAGGTTTTGCAGAAATAAATCTCGTTTGGCACTTCGATGACATTGGTTTGGTACGACTTAATTATGTAATTATAATAAAAGGCACAACTGTAATAAACAGGTCTGGCGCCAACTGCAGGTCAGTGGGTGAGAGCAGAAGTGTCCAGATATTTGACATGCCACAGGCATGTCATGAGTGTCTATCCGTATGTTTTAAGAAGTAATGGAGAGTTTAGTTCAATCAGATGGATGGGTTAGGTAGATAGTAGCTAGTCCCGCTTCTATGACATATAACATTAATTGCATTCTTAATAGATTCAAACTTGTAAATGTTGCTTTAGCTTTATCCCATTCAATCTTCTCAGCAACACATAAAGTGAATGCTGTTGTTATCTTCATTTTAAAAGTGAGAAAATTGAAGCTCAAAAAGATTGTCATTTATTCAAGGACCCGCCAAGGGAGTACATGGCAGTAACAGAATTTTAACACAGAATGTCTTATTCCAAAACTGGGGCTTCTCACTGCTTCTTTAAAATATTCCTTTTGGAGAATGGTAGTGGTAAACCAGAGAGCAGACATAGGTAGCCTCAGGGGTGTAATGTATACACAACTGCTTTGCCCCTTGAGAATAGCATCCTGACTTTCCTTTAGGATAACACACCTTTCTTGTACCTCAAATAGGATCTACCTTCTTTCCATCTTAGCTCTAGAAGTCAATATGCGACCCAGCAATGTCCAATGATAGTGTTGGACTTCATCCCCCTCACCACAGCAATTGGCTGAGAGATGGGCACATGACTCCAGACAGGCCAATGAGTGTTAAGCCTAAACTATTCCTAGCAATATTGGAAGAATATTTTTCCACCCCTTATCCTCCTACCCTGATATTCACTAGCAAAGGCCATGGAAGCAGCAGGCATCACTGCCGTTTGCAAAATCCTGTTTGACCATGAAGTCAACACAGGAAAGCAGAACCAAGAAGTGGAAAGAAAGAGACCAGTCCTTTCATCCGTCATTGAGATTCTGCATCCTGCCATGCCTGAATTCTGACCTACTAGTGTCCCGACCTGTGGGTTAAGTCAATGAGGACCCTAGGGGGGGAGTGGGGATGAAAGGGACAAGAGACACAAGGAATGGAGACAAGACAAAGTTCTGATCAAGACTCATTTATTCAGGCGGAGTTCAGGTATTTATAGGGAGAAGGAGGAATGAGGCCTAGCTCTTAAGGTGAAACACCTGGCCTAGCCCTTAAGGCGAAACACCTGGCCTAGCCCTTAAGGCAAAACACCTGACTTATGGGAAAGAGATAGGGTTTGGGGTAATAGAAACCTAGCCCGAGGTTAGTGCTAACGTGGCTGGAGCTTACTACAAAATGGCTGTCAAGCACAACAAGTTTCCCACATATCAGTTCCTGATGATGTTCAAAACCCAGTTCCCAGCCTCAAGGACTAGTGGTGGAACTCAGATCTCGTAAGAATGTTTAATTTATATCAAACAAAAAAATGTTTAAATTATATTTCATTTTCTCTTATTTTTATTTACCTCCCTTTTTCCTTCTACTTCTTATCATTCCTATCTTACCTTTCTGTCTCACTACAAGTGGATGCTTAGAATTTTTCTTGTCTGGAAATACTGTATTTCGGGTCTAAGCCTACAGGAAGATGTATTTGTACAAGACCATAAACAGTTTGGCTATGGAAGCTCTTTTTAAATTAAATCTAATCTGGAATTCCAGGATATAAAATGTAGCTATTCAGATTGAAGGTGGTACAGGCAGCCTGAGGGAGCACAGATTGATGGCCTCTGCTATGACAATGCTTTTGTCTGACAAGTCCTTGTATTTATGTGACCTTGCTCAAGGTCACACAAGACATGATGGTAGTAGGCCTTGACAAAATACAGAACAGAATTTTAACAAACCTAAACATTTTTGAGAACTCTTTGTCAAATACTGCCACGTTATGAGGATCCATCAAAAGGACAATAGGCGCATTCTGCCAGCATCATTATTTCTTTAAAACAAAGAGAAAATTCATTACATTAACTGTAAAAAAGAAAATGTAAAAAGGCGTGTGTAACATCATCTCTCTCTTCCTCTGTTTTAACAATTATGTGTCTTATAAAACCAAAGGCAGATATGGAACTAATGCTAATTTTACTAGGGCAAAAGTTTCAAAAGAAAAATGAGCAGCTGTGATGGTTTAGGGCAGGCAGGTTTAAGCAGGAAGTTAACACAGTCATCACCACCATCGCGATCATCATTGCCATCACCGTCACCACCAACACCATCCTCTTCTCTAATGTTTTGAGCCCGTGTTGGACATCATGCTAAGTGTGTTGTGTACAGCATCTCATGTCATCCCCAGCATGGCCCCCAGAGGGAAATACGGATATTACCCCTGAGTGAGCAAGTAACTTGCTGAAGGTCACATAGCAGGTACCCTGTTTCCCCGAATGTAAGGCATCCCCCTGAAAATAAGACCTCCCCGATAATAAGGCCTCCCCTAAACATAAGGCCTCCCCGGGATATAAGGCCCCCTAAGCTACCATAAGGTGTCTGACTCCTGATTTAAAGAGACCTCGTTGTATGCATGTGTGTAGTCATAGCCAGTGGATACAGGGCAAGGGGGGGGGGGGTGAAGGGAGGGAAGACAGGTGAGGGCATGTACTGGGGCAATAGGGAAAAAATAAAAATAAAATAAAATAAAAATAAAAATAAATAAATAAATAAATAAATAAAGAGACCTCGCACTGCCTGAACAGCTCTGGCTGCGCTGCGGCCAATCAGTGAGCTGGTTTGTGATGGCAACGACTACTGTACTGTAGACAGGTAATAAATTTCCTTTTTGTTGTTGTCGTTCAACAATAATACCATACTCTTCTTCATGGAAAAATAAGACATCCCTTGAAAATAAGACCTAGCACATCTTTGGGAGCAAAAATTAATATGAGACACTGTCTTATTTTCGGGGAAGCAGGGTAAGTGGCAGAACTGAGAGCAGACCTGAAGTCAGTCTGGGCCCAGAGTTCTTCGATGCAATCGAAGCGTGTGAGCAAATATTGGACTGTGAGGAACAACACATCCCAACGTAGGTCCCTCCGCCAATGCAGGTTGGTCTCACTCTCTTCCTCACCCCAGAATGGCCGTAAAGTTGCACAAGTCTGAGGTTCATGACACCTTGTGCGTGCCATTGTCTAGTTCAAAGACCTGGAGCAACGATTCTCTCCTTTGTTTTCTCAGGAGTTCTCTGAGCTAAGAAGAGATCGTTTTTGAACTCATGGAAATAGAGCAGAATGGTGGTTGCCAGGGGCTGCAGTTGGAGAAAACGGGGAGATGGTAAGAAGATGCAAACTTCCCGTTATAAGATGGCATGGTGAGTATAGCTAACGATGCTGTATTATATACTAGAATACTAGAAAATTGCTAAGGTAGTAGATCTTAAGTGTTATCACCACTAAATAGGTGGTAATTATATGAACAGACTTTATGTATTAATCAGTTCATAATCCATGCATGTATCAAATCATCACATTGTACATCTGAAACTTACACAATGTTACTTGACAACTATGTCTCAATAAAACTGGAGAAAAAGAGAGGAAGATTTTATTATTACTTATACATATTCTAAAGAAGAAAAAACAGAGACATAGGAGGTGGTAAAACTTTCCACGTCACAAAGAAATCCTCACTCCTCGTGCACATCTCTCTTCATAAGCCACTGGGTACATAAGAAAGAACTTTTGCTCTGAGCTCTGATCTTTCTAGTTCCAATCTGTGTATTCCAGTAAAGGTAATGGCCAGAGGGAAGGAAGGGGAAAGGGCTGGGTAGAAATGGGGTGGAGGAATAGTGTCAACAATAAAAATAAAGTTAAAAAACTTAAGAAAAAAATAAATGTGACCTTAAAAACATGATCATAATAGCTAATATTTGTTGAGTGTTTACTATATGCTTTACATACATTACTGGAGGCCCGGTGCATGAAATTTGTGCACAGGGTGAAGGGGAGGTCCCTTCAGCCCAGCCTGTGACCTCTTCAGGATGTCCCACTGCGGTTTAGGGGATCAGGCCTAAGCCTGCAGTCAGACATCCCTCTCACAATTCTGGACTGCTGGCTTCTAATCACTCATCTGCCTGCCTGCCTGGTCGCTCCTAACTAATCCCCCCCACCTGCCTGGTCACCTCTTACTGTCTCCCCCTCCCTGCTGGCCTGGTCTCTCTCCTCTGCCCCCCCTCTGCCAACCTAATCACCCCAACTGCCCCCTTTACTAGCCTGGTTGTCCCCAACTGCTCCCCCTGCTGGCCTGGTTGCCCCCAACTGCCCCCTCCTCTGCCGGCCTGGTTGCCTCTCACAGCCCCTCTGCCAGCCTGATCCTCCACGCAGCCTGCTGTTTAGTCATTTGGCCATCCCTCGCTGCTCCCCCTGCTGGCCTGGTCATAGGCAACCATCTTTTGAGGCATGAGGATTAATTTGCATATTACCTCTTTATTATATAGGATATCATTCATATCTCCCAGCAACCTTCTGCAGTAGGTACTCCTTTTCCTCACGTTAGGAAAGAGAATATAGAGGTTCAGAGTGGTTAAGAAACTTGCCTTAAATGACACAGCTAGCTGGAAGCAGAGCCAGGATTTGAATTCCATCCATCTTCCTTCCCATGCCTGCTCTTAACCTGGTACAAATCCACCACATCCAACGTGCACAAGGATTGTGTTGTTTTCGTTTGTTTTGACTCGGAACATGTTTTCTCATAGAAGCAATTTCTAGAAGGGCTCCCAGATCAACCCACGGAGGCCTATGTGTGCCCTGTTGTCGTTTGAATTCTGCCTGCAGGAAAAATAGCAGGAACAAGCTGTCTCAATGATGGTAATAAAAGTAAACACAAGGGCAAGTAAATAAGGAATGTTTTTTAAATCTTAAATATCTATGTTGGGGAACTCCAAAGTGGCTATAAAAGGTAAAGGAGGGAAATGAACATTTTTGTTACGATTATGAAAATTCTCCCAACCAATTTCAAGCACTTTAGAGGTGATTACTGTTGGTCTTTCATTTTGCATTTCCTGTTCCTCGGTCCTGTTGCAACAGTAGCATTAATCATGCTTTTCAAAATAGTAGTAGTAATAATAATAATAATAATAATAATAATAATAATAAATAAAGGTAGGTTGTTTTTGGTTTGTTTGTTTCTTTTTTCAGTTTTGCACACAAGTGAAAATGTGGTAATATAAGAGAAAATGCATGAACTTTGGAACCAAACACACAAGAATTGAAAATCAAATTTCTGCCACATAGAGAAGCAATTAAGACATCTCAATCCCTTTAGCAGGGCATGAGTTTGTAAGGGGAAATAAATTTGGGGTTTTCTTCTCATTTCTCTGAACAAAATAGGGTTGAGAACTTGTGTATCATATGTAATAGGTAGTTTGAGTAACTGGGTGACTAAGTAAAAAGACTAAAATGAAGAAAAATCATGAGAAACAAAACATGATATCTATGTTAGGAGAAATTAATAAGTTAAAAAAATAAACTCTGACTGTAGGCTCGAAAGAAATCCATCTATGAACAAAATGAATACAGTAATGAATGCTGAAAGGTGAGCCTGAACTGGGACTTTTCTGAGGTCCCACATGAGGATGAGGAGAGACTGAAGAGTGGACCAGTTGTATTTTCTGGTTCTGGCTCCAACTGCTCTTACGTCACACCAGGAAACAAGTTTTGGCCCATGGCTTCTTACAAAATACTAAGAGCAGGGACCAGTTTGGCTCAGTGGATAGAGCTTTGGCTTGCGGATTGAAAGGTCCCAGGTTCGATTCCGGTTGGGGGGGTGTACCTTGTTTGCGGGCACATCTCCACTGTGGGGTGTGCAGGAGGCGGCTGATTGATGTCTCTCTCTCATCGATGTTTCTGATTTCTCTCTCTCTCCCTTCCTCTCTGTAAAAAATCAATAAATATATTTTAAAAAAATACTAAGAAAAGCCAGGCTGGCGTGGTCTGAACCAGAAGGTCATGGTTCGACTCCTAGTCAGGGCACTGCCTGGGTTTCAGGCTCAATCCCCAGCAGGAGGCGGGGCGGGGGGGGGGGGGCATGCAGGAGGCAGCCGATCAATGATTCTTTCATCATTGATATTTCTATCTTTCTCTCCCTTCCTCTCTCTCTAAAGTCAATAAAATCATATATAGAGAGAGAGATGTCCTACTGTTTAAAAAAAATACTCAGAAGATAGCATAAATCCTTTCTCAAGAATAATTGCTAAAAATAGCATTCTTTTGAAACCTCAATAATTACCTCTTTTTATCGACCCTTTCGCCTTCCTTTACAGTTTGCACTCTTGCTAAGAGGGTCTTCCATAATGTCAGTCGGGAGACTGATTGCCATTAAAATCCAAAGCAAATTCTCACTCTGAGATTCAAGAACCATTCAAATGCAGATACAGTATGTGTAGCCTTTTTTTTCTTTTTTTTTTTCTATTGATTGATTGATTTTAGGGAGAGAGAGGGAAAGAGGGAGAGAAAATCACCAATTTTTGTTCCACTTATTTATGCATTCACTGGTTGATTCTTTTATGTGCCCTGGCTGTGGACTGAACTTGCAACCTTGACCTACCAGGACGACGGGGAAACCAACCCAGGATCTACAGCCACCTTTTTTTATTTTATTTTATTTTTATTTTTTCATTGTTTTAAAAATATATTTTATTGACTTTTTACAGAGAGGAAGGGAGAGAGATAGAAAGTCAGAAGCATCGATGAGAGAGAGAGATCGATCAGCCGCCTCCTGCATGCCCCACGGTGGCGATGTGCCCGCAAGCAAGGTACATGCCCCCAACCGGAATCGAACCCGGGACCCTTCAGTCTGCAAGCCAACGCTCTATCCACTGAGCCAAACCGGTCTCGGCTACAGCCACCTTTTTTGAAATACAAAAACAATTTTAAAGGCAATAGGGACTTCACTAAGCACGTCAATAATAGCTTAGTGACCTTATAGACAAAAAAATCACATTGACCAAAAAAACCAAAAACACATAAAATGTCAGTATCTCTTGTAGAAAGGGTATTTTTTTTTAAAAGATATTTCTTTTTCCATTTAGAAAACAAGCACACAAGTAAATTAAGAGTTTATATTTGCTTCCTGTTAGAGCTTTTGTGAAAAACAGTGATGGTTTTCTCTTTGGATAGCATTCTTCTTCCAGGGGACAGACAGAGCTGGTTATTTAGGAATTGGGGTGACACAGGGCAGCAAGCTGAGAAGAGAACATGGAGGTCTTTCAGGAGTCTTGAGATAAAGGGTTACCTTGGAAACCTGCAGCCCTCCTGTCTCCTCAAGTCTCCTGCCAAGGGCGGTGGGGACCACACCCCCAGCAGCTGAAAGGCTGGAGTTGGGGCTTGCACACAGGACTACTCCAAAGGCAGAGAGCTCTCTGAAGTCCCCTGCCAGGGCTTTTTCAAAAGGCGCTTAAAACTCTGGGAATAACACTGGAGATCCTGTTTATATTATATACTCCTAAGTGGGTGCTGATCTGACACACAAATAGGTGTTTTCTCTCCCCGTGTGATTGGTCACATGTTACGTTCCCAGATCAAAGTACCCCTTATTATGCACTCAATAAGAGGGTAGTCTGCCTGGTCTCATTACCCCAAGAATTAATAAATATAAGAGGAGGCAAAAATAGGTTTACAATAGGGAAGTTAATTAGGATGCAAAAATAGGTTTACATACCAGCTAATTGGTTCCATGTCTCTCTCTCTAAAAATCTATCCCTAAAAAAGGAGGCTCTTTGTCCCATTCACATTATGCAAGATTTGTTCTTCAGCATAAAAAGTAATCCAATGTTTCAGGGGTACATAATTGGGCTAACTCAATTACTTAAGTCTAGCCAAGTTTCATCATTGAAAGTAAGGAAGTGCTATTGTATTCTGTTCTCTCCTTCTGGTTCCTTAGGGCTCTCCCTCCCTCATTTCCCCCCTAATTCTTAGCTTGAATCCACTTATTCGTGCCAACAATCTGTTGCCTTCAGCTGAGAATACTCCCAGCGGTTGTTTTTGGCTTGTGTCTGTTCTTTTCTAAGAAGTTTTCTCTTTATCTGCCAAGATCCCGAGCGCGTTGTTTTCGGTGAGAATTCCTCAGACCATGCCTATACCCTCTTTTCTAGAAGATGTACTCATTCCTTCTTCCATGTCTAATAAGACTTTGTAATCCACTGGTACAGCATATAACACATTGTATTATTTTTATTGAGGAAGAAACCATTCCTTTTTTTTTTTTTTTTTTTTTTTTTTTTTTTGGTATACCCAGTGCCTAAGGTTTCTGGCACATGTGTCAGTACCACGCATGATACTAAATTAAAAATAATACAGTGAAGTGTTAGGAACCTTACTTGAGGTCTCTGAGTATGAATATCATGGAGAGAAATGGATGGGTATTTGTGACAGAGACTGTTTTCAGTATTAATTTCCCCTTCCTTCCACTGTAAGAGAACCCTTGATTTTTGGCTGGGCATCTGGCTATGCAGAATACAGACGGAGTTTTTCAGCCTCCTTTGCAGCTAGATAAGGCCACGTGACTCAGGTTTAGCCAATGGGAGTGTCATGTGGCAGCTTCCAGGAATTCTCCTTCAAAGAGAGCTGATATATACCATACGAATTTTTTTCTATTTCTTACTGTCTGGGATATAGATTTGAGGGCTGGAGCTGAGCAACCCCTCTGAGGCCATGAAGTAGTGACTTAGGGAAGTTAAGAACAGTGGAACATCAAGATAGAGAGATAGCCGAGACCAGTTTGGTTCAGTGGATAGAGCGTCAGCCTGTGGACTGAAAGGTCCCAGGTTTGATTCCGGTCGGGGGCATGTACCTTGCTTGCAGGCACATCTCCAGTGTGGGGTGTGCTGGAGTCAGCTGATCGATGTCTCTCTCTCATCGATGTTTCTGACTTTATCCCTCTCCCTTCCTCTCTGTGAAAAATCAATAAAATATATTAAAAAAAAAGACAGAGAGATAAACTGCCTAAATGTCCATCAATGGATAAATAAAATGTGGTATGTGTGTGTGTATGTATATATATATATATATATATATATATATATATATATATGTGTGTGTGTGTGTGTATATATATATGTATGTATATATGTATATGTATGTATGTATATATATATATATATATATATATATATGATATGTGATATATAATAAAATATTACTTGGCAAAAAAAAAGAAAAAAAGAATGAAATTCTGCAATTTGCAATAATGTGGATCAACCTGGAGGGCATGATGCTAAATGAAATAAACCAGACAGAGAAAGACAAATACTCCATGGTATCACTTCTATGTGGAACCTAAAAAATAAAATAAACCACATTCAGAGAAACAGAGTAGAATGGTGGTTGCCAAGAGGTGAGAGGTGGGGGAAATGGGGATGTATGTCTCAAATGTACAAGCTTTCAACTGTGAGATGAACAAGTTCTGAGGATGTAAGTATAGCCTGGTGACTACAAGTAATAACAATGTAGTGTGTAATTGAACCTTGCTAAGCCAGTAGATTTCAGATGTTGTGACATGCAAGGAAAGATGACTATGTAAGGTGACGAATCTTTTCACTTGACTGTGGTAATCACTTCACAATGTATGTACATTGCAAATCATCAAGTTATACACTTTAAATGTGTAATGTTTATCTGTGGATTAAATGAGGACTTCATAGAGTAAAGTCACCATACCAACCCTAGGCTACATATTCTGGACTTTTGTGTAAAAGAGAAATTTCTATGTCATTTAACCATGATTATTTGAAGTTTCTGTTACAACTAAACCTAGTCCTGAGACTGTATTGCATTTTGCTATTCCTGGTTGGTGTGTTTTGTAATTTCTCATATTAAAAAAACAACAACAATCTTCCCCCAGAGGTTTAGATGAGTCATACCTGGAGTCTACAGACTGGAAAATTAAATGTATCAATATCTTCAATTATGTATGCACACAAGCACACACATTTTAGGCATCCATTAGTAGCCTTTGTTATTGGGTGCTTGCTGTATACCAGACACGATGCTGCATTTTCTATGCATTATTTTATTTAACTCTCATAAAAGCCTTATGGTGTAGAGACTTTCTTTTTTATCTCCACCTTATCAGTGAGGTAGTTCTCGATTAGAGATGTTAAGTAAACAGCCAGCCAATAACCAAGACAAGGTGTCTTCCCTCTAAACCAGTGGTTCTCAATCTTCCTAAGGCCGCGACCCTTGCATACAGTTCCTCATGTGGTGGTGACCTCCAACCATGAAATTTTGCTACTGTTATGCATCGTGATGTAAATATCTGCATTTTCCGATGGTCTTAGGCGACCCCTGTGAAAGGGTCATTAGACTCCCAAAGGGGTCGCGACCCACAGGTTGAGAACCACTGCTCTAAACCCATGCATTCACCTCTCCAGGGTACTTGCTGCAGGGGAGGCTGCAGGAGAGACCCTTCATCTGCCCATCCAAGAGCTGTCCTGGCAAATCTATTAATCTCCCTTCTGCAGATGCCAAGTTACCCAGGAATGGAATTCTATCGGCAAGGACCATTGAGTGCCCCTAGGGAGAGAGCCGGAGAAAACTGAAGAGAAAGGCCCTCCTGTGCTGGGCTCTCGATGAAGAGCCAGAGGCCAGAGAGACTCATGTCTTCATGAGTAAGTTGGCGCGGGCGGGTTCTGACTATGGGATTGAGTAGGGTCTCACTGCACAGTCATACTGTGGCACTGAAGTCCACAGTCAGACATAATGACACCGGCACTTGGCAACCAGAAAATCAGATTTCTGTATAAAGACCAGAGGCTCAAATACTCGAAATTTATATTTAACAAGAAAGGTACTCAGGAAAACAAAACAAAACAAAACGAGATTTATACATTTTGCTACTCTGACCTCAATGATAACATCCCAAACCTCCTGAAAGAATAATTCATTTCCATTCATTTCCCCAAAGCATTGACACTCATTCACTCAGGAAATAAGTATGGAGGCCCTGCCGTGAGTGTGGGCTCATGGGATTGGGACACACAGTGGGATGAGAGCCCCCAGGATGGTACGTACAATCAGGGTTGGGGGGAGACCCACCTATAAACAGATCCTCACAGTGCAGGGTGCCAGGTGCTCGGATGGAGGTATGTACAGGGCTGTGTGTACCCTAAATGAGAAGCATCCATCTCACGGAAGATCTTGGAGATAACAGCATAGTTTTGAGGATAGCTAGGACTTATCCAAGAGAAGGGGTGACAAGGAGGAGCGATCTTGTTCCTAAAAAGGGAAAAGAGAGTGCAAGGCTCAGTCTGTCACCTTCCCGGAAATGTGCTTCCCTCTGAGGCTAGAGCCTTTGCTAGAGGCAAAGAAGAGAGTGGCTCTTACAGTGATCTGTTTCATGGTAAGCTATATCAAATTTATGTTCATACTAGAGGCCCGGTGCATGAAATTCATGCATGAGAGGGGTGTCCTTCAACCCAGCCTGCTCCCTCTCAAGTAGGATCGGCCTAAATGGGTAGTAGGACATCCCTCTCACAATCCAGGACTGCTGGCTCCCAATTGCTTGCCTGCCTGCCTTCCTGATTGCCCCTAACGGCTTCTGCCTGCCAGCCTGATCATGCCCTAACCACTCCCCTGCCAGCCTGATTGATGCCTAACTGCTCCCCTGACAGCCTGTTTGCCTCCAACTGCCCTAACCTGCAGGCCTTGTCACCCTTAACTGCCCTTCCTTGCAGGCCTGTGTCCTGCCCAACTGCTCTTCCTTGCAGGCCCCCCAACTTTCCTCCTCTGCCGGCCTGGTCACTCCTAACTGCCCTCCCCTGCAGGCTTGATCACTCCCAACTGCCTTCTCTTGCAGGCCTGGTCCCTCCCAATTGTCCTCCCCTGCTGGCCATATTGTGATGGCCATCTTGTGTCCACCTGGGAGCAGGATCTTTTGACCACATGGGGGCAGTCATCTTGTGTGTTGGAGTGATGGCCAACCTGCATATTACTCTTTTATTAAGTAGGATAGAGGCCTGGGGCACGGGTGGAGGCCAGCTGGTTTTCCCTGAAGGGTGACCCAGATCAGGGTGGGGGTTCCCTTTGGGCATGGGGTGGCCTGGGCAAGGGGCCTGTGGTCCGCCCATGGGCCTACTACCTGTTTTTATAAATAATGTGTATTTGAAAATAACCACACCCAGTATTTCCTGTGGCTGCTTCTGTGATGCAACCATAGAGGTGAGTGACAGAGACTGTATGGCTCACAAAATTACCTGGTTCTTTCCACAAAACATTTGCTGACCCCTGATCTAGACCAATTAGAGCACTTATTGGTCCAAAGGTGGACTTGTTGCTTAAACTGGCCAATCACATTAAAGGGAAAGACTTATGTTTTATGTTTGCAGCAAAGATTCTCTCATTTCCCTCAGCTGTCGCCCCAATTACTGCCATGACTGTTGTAATGTTCACGGCAGAACCACAAGATGGAAAGAGCTGGGTCCCTGATAGCACAGTTGAGCCATTAAATCAAGCAACTCAGCAGCCTGCCCTGTCTCTGGACTGAGTGGCGTTTGAGATGACACATTTCCTTATTGTTTAAGCCAGTTTGAATAAGCCTCTCTCTTACTTGGAAGTAGAAGCATCCATTGCTGTGACATAAGTAATACCATCTTCATCAAAAGCCAACTCCTAAAGCATAGTCACAAACCCAGAATAAAACAGAGGAAATAATGGTAAGGAATAAGCACCATCAGAAGTCCATGCACATTGTCCTTGGGGAGAGTCTTGGGGCAGCAACACACGCTACCTATGGTTGATTGAAATTTTTTTGAAAAACGAACTAATTCAATAAACTCAAGATGTTTTCAAAGAATAGCATCTAATATCATATTGAAAATTGGGGGTAAGGGGAGGTATCTAGGAAAAGTGACAGCTGACTGCCTAAGAGGCAGGAGAAAGACAGGAGAAACAGAAACAAACAAATCACAAAAGTAGATCAGCCCAGTTAATGTAGAGGCAAAAGCTCCTTATAAGTAGCCTGCAGTGGCCCCAGGAGTGACACTAGGTTAGACGATCACAATCCATGCTTATAAAAACTGGCCTGGACATGCCAAAAATAGAATTACTTATGTCCAGTCTATTCTGTTTAAAACACACACACACACACACACACACACACACACGCGAATGAAGGCTCTTTTGTTCCAAGATTTTGTGACTCAGCTCAAAAACGTTTTCTCTTAACAACAAAATGACAATTCAACGATATGGGAGATGCACCCTGTTCCTCAAATGCTGGATCAAAGGAATCTTTGCAAGAGGAGTCCTGCTTCACGACCTAGTTCCACGCGGCCAGCAGGATGGCACTTTTCTAACATCAAACACTGACTCAATTATATACCGTCCCTGAAAGCAGGATCCAGGTATGGGATCTCATTTTTGGTACAGAGGCCAGTGCAGTGCAGTGAACAAAGCATATGCATTAGAGTCAGACAGATCTGAGTCCAACACCTTCCGGGGAAACAGAGTGAGCCCAAATGCTGTGATGGAGAGCTGAGTCCTCCACAATAGTACTTTATTCAAGAATAAGAAATCCATGAAAACCCAATTCATGGATTGGGAATAAGTTTAAGTGGTCCAGCAACCCACTGCCCCTTCCAATGTGTCAGAGGTCAGACGGGGCCATCATTTAAATTAACAAAGTGCAGGGAATGGCTGAGGCAGTTGATCTGGTCAATCTAGACTCTAACATGCCCTGAATGGTCCCCCACTATTCAACAATAGGATCTTCAGGGAGCCCAATTATTCAACAGTGACCAACACTCAACAGAAGCATGTGGAAGTTAATTATGACCTCAGGAGGCTACGAAGTCCAAGATCAAAGTGGGGGCTGACTCAGCTCCTGGGGAGGGCCTTCTTCCTGGCTGCAGGTGGCTGCCTTCTCACTGTGTCCTCCCATGGTGGAGAGGGAATTATCTCCCTCTCTTCTTTTTTTATATAAAGCCACTAATCCCATCCCGAGGGTCCCATCCCCAAGACCTCCTCGAATCCCAATGACCTCCCCAAAGCCCACCTCCAAATACCAGCACATGGAGGGTTTGGCTTCAACATATGAAGTTAGTGGGGGCACACAATTCAGTTCATACTGTAACCCTTTTGCAACTTCTTCATCTAAAACATAATTCCATCCTCTAAGTCACGAATAGTCTTCGAAGTGACTTTTCTCCGATTTTCCAAAAAATTTCTTCTGTTAGCCATGATTAAGCATAAAGAAGTTCATCTCCGCTGGGAGAAAGCTGGAGAGAATCAGCTCTGTAGGAATAAAGGGTGCTTTTATAAAGGAAGCCTTCGTAACACTCTTCTCCACCGAAGAATACTTAGAAATTACATGAGGCCGAGGGAGGTCAGAGACAAGAGAAGGGAGGGTGGAAATAGACTTATGTCAGCAAGAACACAAGCATACAAACAGCGGCCAGCTCTCTCTCTGCTTAGCCTGAGTTCTGGAGCCAACCACGCTCCAAATGAGACTTTGATTACCAGGTAGGGTCTGTGCTACAAGGAAATAAAGCTCAAATTTGGGAGAGGAACAGCTAGGTGAAGGGGAAGAGATTGAAAACAGTAGTCTTCATTTAGTGACTTTCTCGAGCCTACCCTCTGGAATAATTTCCTAAGAAGGCCCAGGCTGAAGCAGGGGCTACGGGCTGGTTTTGTGTTCATTCTATGTTGACCTCTGCAGTGGTTGAAAAACAAAACAAAACAAAACAAAAAACAAAACGACTCTGGCAAGATCAAACATCCATCTCTTGGTACCTGAGAATGGTGCAGAGAAAGAGAATCCTGAGCAGAAGGTGGAAGCAGAGAGAGTCTTAAAATATGCATGACCGATTCAGTTACCTCTTGGGAGGCACAGGGAAAGGAGGAGGAAGTAAGTGACATTTACTGCGAGCCAAGAAGAGTGTAAGGTCTCAGAGGGAAAGGACCCTGCCCATCTTGTTCCTAAGGAGTTCCTAGCTCCTAACATAAGCCTTGACCTGCAGGAGACACTCGCCCATTCTATAGTAGGCACTCGGTCAGTATTTTTGAGAGAATTGATTAATTAATGAAAGCCTACTGTCTGCCAGGCATTGCTTCATTCTTTCATTCAATTCACAAGCATTTTATTGCTCAAGGTCTATCCTTTGCCAGACATTCATGGATCTCAAAACAGTAAGGGGATAGTTCCTTTAGAAAGGTCCCGAAGAGCTTACAGTGTTGGGGACGTAGGCATGAACAATGGTGATGCAACATGTAGTGACATAGGCAACATCGGAGAAGGGGTTCTCCGTCTGCCAGGGGGTCAGGACAGTCTTTACAAGAGGGAGCAGCCATTGAACTGAAACTTTAAGACGAGCAGAAGATCTCAGACATTTCAGACAAAGAGAATGGTGTGAGAGACGCTGACCAGAATGTCATCCTTGCAGGAGGAAAAATTCAGAGGCGCCAAGAAAATGGAAGAGAACATCGGGAAAGGGAAGAAATGAGGTCTGGGCCTCACTCATCAGGAAGGGTCTGGTATTTCATTCGACGTAGCTTGAACTCACCTTCTAAAACATCGGTTCTCAACCTGTGGGTGTCGACCCCTCTGGGGGTCGAACGACCCTTTCACAGGGGTCGCCTAAGACCATCGGAAAACACATATTTCCCATGGTCTTAGGAACCAACACACCGCTCCTCGGTGTAGCAAAGTGTAGCAATGTAGTTTACTGTTGTCATATGAAGACTGTTACCCATGCTACACCACGATTCAAGACAAAATTTCATTTATTTGTCATTAGAAATAAATATTTCACAATATATAATTACATATTGTTTTTGTGATTAATCACTATGCTTTAATTATGTTTAATTTGTAACAATGAAAATACATCCTGCATATCAGATATTTACATTACAGTTCATAACAGTAGCAAAACTACAGTGATGAAGTAGCAACAGAAATAATTTTATGGTTGGGGGTCACCACCACATGAGGAGCTGTATTAAAGGGTCACGGCATTAGGAAGGTTGAGAACCACTGCTCTAGAAAGGAGGGATGTGGAATAGCTTCCTGGACATGTGACCTGCTCAGCTCCACAGTATCCCAAGCTCAGAAGGGCCCTGTGCTTGCTTTACTGCTCTGCTGTTGGCTGTCTTAAAATTCTCATTAGTTTTGTCTTCGAATGTTTGTTTTGTAAGGAAAGTCCAATGGGACTTTGGAAGCCAGCCCATGACCAGAGAAGGCATTCACAACATGCATGTCTGCATGATCTTGCTGCTTCATCCACATGTGGGATTCATGAAGGCCTGAGAGCATTGTATCCCAGCAGACCTATTATAGGCGAGAGGTGAGCAAGTACAAGGTAAGCATAGTATGAAAGCCACCAGCTTCCACCACCTTCTTCTTTACTAAGAAGCAAGATAAAACAGTTGAGTTTGTTTTGTGCAATGGACTACAAAGTACAAGTTGTAGCACATATGAGATAAAGGCTCCCATATTTGCATTGAAAACTGGCATTGCACCATATAAAGATGGACAATAAAGTTTGTGCCCTAATTTATCATTTGAATTTTTCTTTACGTTAAATGGCAAATGAGAACACCATGAGAAGTTGAGAGAGACACAACCAAAAAAATGAAAAGGAGGAAGAAAATTTCGTATTTTCCTATTTTAATATGTTTAATGGCATTTCTCTGTGCTTTCTAAACATTTTGCACTGAGCCCCAGAAATGATGTAGCTGGCTTTGATGCAGAGCCATTAAAAAATCTCCCACCCTCGCCAGCATGGCTCAGTTGGGTGGAACCTTCTCCCGTACACCAAAAGGTTGCAGGTTCAATTCCCAGTCAATACAGAAAGGTAATCAATGGAAGTTTCTTCCCTTCTCTTCTCTTCTCTTCTCTTCTCTTCTCTTCTCTTCTCTTCTCTTCTCTTCTCTCTTCCCTCCCCTCCCCTTCCCTTCCCTTTTCTTCCGTTCCCTTCCTTCTCCTCCCTTCCCCTCCCCTCCCTTCCCCTCCTGGCTATTTTATTTTGGAAAAACAATTCTTGCCAGTGTGTGCAAGTTACAAGAGAAGGAGATGGAGCAGGGAGAAAGGTTGATGAGGTCTTTGCGAGAGCAGGGTCAGGGGGATGGAGAGAAAGGGACAGATGCATGAGGAGTTGGTGGCAGAGTACCAGGGCCGGTGATTCATTCCACAGGAGAGGTAAGCAAGGAGGAGAACATAGCTTGACACCCAGCTTTCCTGCTTCAGCCCGTGGGCGATGCCATCCCCTGAGATGTGGAGGAGGAGGAAGAGAGACTGTGGGATGGATGAGGGAAGAGGGAGGGCCTGAGATAGAGGTTGGTCTGGGATCTGAGGGAGACCTCTCACGCTTGGTCCATACAGTGCTTTTCACTCCACTTCCTGCTAACAGACCCCTCCTTTTTTTGGCCTCAAGGGTGTAGCTGCGACCTAGGCTGGGGCTCATCCTGGTTCTTGGCCACAGCCAGCGGTCCAAGGGGTGCGCAGGTAGATTTCCTAAACCAGAATAATCAGAGCCCGTTCCTGGGATTTTTTAAACCAAAGCTGGGAGGTGTCCTGGCACCAGAAGTGAGTCTGCAATTGCCAAACAGCCCTGGTTCTAGCGAGCTTGAGACTCGGGTCAGAGTGAAGCCAATACCGAGAGAGGATGGGCATGGACCCAGTGACTTTGAGTTCCTGGATTCCCCTTCATTCTGCCCTTCCGGGTCACAGGACCTAAGAAACCCAGCCTCTTCTCTTCCTCCTTCAGCCCCTCCCAGCCTTTTACGTTTTCCTTGAGCTAATTGGAGTTAGGGCTCGGTCACTTTCCACTGAAAGAGGCCTGATTAATACAGGACCCGTAGCCATGTGCCCACGGAAACAGCTTGTGATAGATATTATTCCCATACCGTGGAGAAGTGAACCAGGCTCAGGAAGGCTAGAGAACTGCTCCCCCCACCTTTACCCTCCCCTCCCCACCTCCCCCACCCCCCACATGGCTAGCAAGCTGCAACGCCAGGACTCGAATGCAGGTGTGCCTAACTCCAAAGTCAGGCATCTCTCCATGATGCCACACGTTCCGCCTACTCTGTCCTTTATTCTTACTTTCCTTTCTGTAAACTCAGGACTTCAAACTGAGGGACATTCATGCCATTGAGCTTCCAAGGTTCTTGCTTCATGACCAGCCGCAATGAGTACCAGACCCGGAGTGCTCTGGAGCCTTCCCCAGGCGCTGACTATTCCCACTTTGAAAGTCACGGGGACAGAGGGCCTGGATGCTAATTTTGCAGAAGTTGAAAGTCCGTGACCTGTCACTGACACTTTAGTTTCCTAGACTGTGTCCTGTTTTCTGAGTTCAAACAGAAATTCACATCTTCGTTCCTAACAGTTACAAGGAGGTACGACAAACTGAGCCCCAGGCTTCAGAACGTGAGAAAGGCTCTCTGTGATTTTTTTCTCTGTTTGTCACTGAAACAGTCCTGCTTATTCCAGAACACACAGAAAAGCGTCTGTGGAAATGGCTTGCGTCCTTCTCCCCATTAGTCTTCAGTGACTGAGAGGTTACAGCTCCAGAGAGTTCATCCCTTCTCTCGCCCAAGGATATGGCAGCTCTACATTGTCCATAGTTGTACGTCCTGTCACCAACCTCACAGCCATGCAGTGATTTCAGACACAGTGGGGTGAATGTTTGAAATCCACCCTCATAATCATTTAATAGGGATATATATATATACACCCCTATTAAAATATATTAAGATATATTCCTCACCTAAGGATGTGCTTATTGGTTTTATTTTTTAAAAAATATGTTTATTGATTTCAGAGAAGAAAGGAGTGGGAGAGATAGAAACATCTATGATGAGAGAGAATCATTGATTGGCCGCCTCCTGCACGCCCCCTACTGGGGATCGAGCCCACAACCTGGGCATGTGCTCTTGACCAGAATCAAAGCCGGGACCCTTTTGTCCACAGGCCAACTTTCTGTCTACTGAGCCAAATGAGCTAGGGCAACTTATTGGTTTTAAAGAGAGGAGGAAAGGAGATGTGCGTGTGTGTGTGTGTGGGGGGGGGGGCTGACAGAGGGGTAAGAGAGAGAGAAACATCTATGTGAAAGAGAAACATTGATCAGTTGCCTTTCCATTTGTGCTTCAACTGGGTTTGAACCCACAGCCTTTCAGTGTATGGGACAACACTCCAACCAACTGATCCTCACTAACGGGCAAGGAGGGCGGAGAGCAGATATTTTCAAATGGAACTTTTAAAAAAGTATTGCGCTTATATATAAAAGTTCCTCCTACATAGTTTTCCACAGGTGATCTGTTGAAAAGGAAGCTATTTGGCTTCAGAATTCAAAGGAGTAAAATGAGGAGGAGACACAGTGCCTAACACGGAGCAGTCTATATTTGTGAATGATTGGAAGAGTTAACGAACGGAATGAATTAAGTTAACAATTTCCAAAATGTGTTGTAGTCCCAGAGGTAGTTTTAGGAACTTAGTTGTTTTGAATTTGGGATGCATTTTCCCATAAAAACAATGTTACCAGTAAAACTTAAGTGCCAAGCAATCCCGCTAGGGCTGTTTAGCCCAGAATGTAGTAATAAAATGTAAAAAAAAAAAAAAAAAAAAAAAGGTAATACTAAACAAAAACATGGTTTAAACATGGAAAGTAACTGAAACTCCTAGCTGAGGTGGCCCATGAAAAAATGTGATTCCCAGTGGGACTTTTGAGACCTTTCCAAGGTTCTGGAGGGCATAGTCTCCTTTTTATATCTATTTTCAAGTGAAAATGTTTGCATTTCTTTCCCTTGGTACAATCGTACTGTTCTCATCAGCATCAGGATCACTATTGCTCACTTGGTAGGCAATTAATAACTGCTGTTTCCATCTGTATGGAAAGGTAGGAGCAAAGCAAGTTGGAACGTTGGGGGAAATTTCTCTTGTTACAGAAAACCAGAATAATCAAACCATGCTTGGAGAGTTTGGAATCACATTTATTATGCGTGGATCCAGAGCAAAATGTTTCTCAAATTCTGGGCCCCAACATACAGACATTTTCTCTATTTATATGTTTTTTTACCTTCTTTGTCTTCCAAATATGGGATGTTTCCCACCCTTTGCAAGTTCTTAAAGGGCCCCTATGTGCTGAGGCCCTGAGACCTCAACCAAAGGTCTGGCCTGGTGCCAGCACTGATCATTTTGTCCCGGGAAGGTTTAATGGCCTCTCTGAAGTGAGAATAGTCTCATTTTCCTGATTATTTAAACAAGCAAACATTTACAGAAGCCAATAGCAAGGTTAAAATTTCAAACAACAGTTTCTATATAAGATGGATGCTTCAGTCTTACGTAACTGGAAGAGCTGGAAGAGATGAACATGCCACCAACAGCACACTTGTGATATTTGTTACTGCGTGTTTCTGTATTCAGAGTAAAAATAATGTGACACACTATGCTTCTCAGAGGCTATTTATAAAAAGAGTAAGACCTACACATGGAAAAAGTGCCACTGGGTAAGACATGTCGGATGACAATCCAGGTGATGGACGTGCAGAGGAGAGAGTGATCTTTGGGGCCCGGAGGAGGGGGAAGTAAGAGTTTGAGTTTGACCTTGTGGAAGAGGACTTCAGTCAGGAGAAAGCTGGGGGTGTATGAGGTGAAATTGTTTTAATGGTACTTGACAGAAAGCACAGGAAAAGAAGAGACATGATGTGAGCCTTGTTCTACTCAGCAAGAAGAAAGAATATAGAGTGGTACCTCGAGATACGAGTTTAACTCATTCCGTAACCTTGAGGCACAGGAAACTATGAGACGCTCCATTAGAGGTAAACTGGTGTAGCCGGTTGATCCTCGAGATTACTCCTATCTCAAATGTTGCTCGCATTCCAAAGCAAAAATAGCTCGCTCGACAGCTCATATCTCAAAAATCTCGTATGTTAGGGCACTCGTATCTCGAGGTACCACTGTAGTGGGAATAGGATGCTGCGTGATTTCCCCCTGAGGCCGGGCAGTGGTTCAGGAAAGAGCGGTGCTGGGTAGAGCCACTGGACATAATGGCCTTGGATTTCAGGTGATCAGGAAGCATGTGATCAGACTTTCACAGGTGTTTGCAAATGGGATTGTGCCTTAATATGCCTGGGTGTGTGGGAACCCCTCTCATGTCCCGAGTGGTTCAGGGTTCGGATTCTGGAGAAGGCCGCACACAAATAAAAGAGACTAGAAAAGTATTTGGGAATATTGGGGGCCAGGAGGGAGCCCACCTCTAGGGAGAGGACTGCACTCGACTCTGGCCTTGCTATCTCTTTTATTAAGACTATGGGGTCCACCCACAGCCTCTAGACAGGAAATTCCAATAGTAGCCCATCAGCAGAAATTTACATGAGACAAACAGGTGGAGCTACATTGCTTGAGCTACCAATGTCTCAACTGAACAGCGAGTGATTAATTAGCTCTGACCTTTCAGAGCAATCAGTTTCCTGTCCACATCTTCCTATGAGTGAGACAATGATCGGTTTCTGGCATTGGTGTTCCTGTAGACTATAGAATTTGTATAATTGTATCATAGTCTTTGTGTTGAGTTTGGTGACATGTATCCTATTGGACAAATCCTACTGCCTCCTAAAGAAGTAACTCCCAGACCCTTGCTTTGGCTGGCTCTCTCCCTTCCTTCTCTTCTAGCTTTCATTAACTATTTGACTCTGCCCAAATCACTCCATTCTCCAGGTCCCTTTTTAAAGATCTGTAATAATAAAAGGGTAATATGCTAATTAGGCCAGATGTCATTCCAGACGTCCTTCCTGGTGAAGCCAGGGCGGAGGGAAGCCAGCTCAGTCCCGGGCGCCTGCAGTGGCCACAGGAGGGTCGGGGTCCCAGGTGCCAGAGGAAACCCCAGTGCTGGCAGCGCCGGAGGGGGGGGGGGGGGGGGGGGGGGGGGGGGGGGGGGGGAGAGGAGGACACCCATTTTTCGTGCATCGGGCCTCTTAGTTTATTTACAAATGACAGCACTGAACTAGATGATCTACACGTGCCAATTCTAAAACCTCGATGATGAGACTTTTCAAATTGACCACACGGGAGCCACGAAGCTGAGCCCTCAAACCAAGTTGCGGTGGTTTCCCCCAAAATGCTTGCACCTGGTTATCACACGTGGTTTAGTCCTCCCGTTTCCTGAAAACTGGGCGGCCTTTCTGTTCTCTCAGAGCTGTTTCGGGGGCCCTGAGATTTAACAAGAAAAAGTGTGCAAATGGAGAGGCTTTTCCTTGCCTTAAAAAAATAAAATAAAATAAAATAAAATAAAATAAAATAAATAATAAAATAAAAAATAAAAAAATAAAATAAAAATAAATAAATAAATAAATAAATAAATAAAATAAATAAAATAAAATAAAATAAAATAAAATAAAATAAAAACGTGGCGAGTCACAGCAGCAAAATCTGTGCCCTCCCAGCCCCTCCGATCCAGCGGCTTTGTGGGCAGCCACAGGCAGATAAGACGTTATCTTCCCGCCCTCGGCTCCCCTCCCCGGGCTCCCTCCGCGCTGACGGGCGGGGCGAGGGGCCCCGAACCGCGGAGACCAGCGCTCCGGGCGCTCGAGAAGCCGCAGGGCCGCCGGCGGGGGTGTGGCTGCCCGCGAGGCGTGGGCGGGGCAGCGGCGTCCGCCACACTTCCGGTTCCCGGCCGTGCGCGCGCGCCACACTTCCTGTTTTCCGCGCGGGCGGGGCGGGGCGGAGCGGGAGCGGCATGGAGGGGCGGGGAGGCCCGGGAGGAGGGCCGGCCGGCGGGCGGGCGGGAGGCGGGAGGCGGCGGCGGCCACTGTGCAGGCGTGGCGCGCGCGGGGCGGTCGCGGGCACAGAGCGTCCGCCTGGTCTCCGGAGCCGCGAGCCGCCGCGCCTCCTGCCCGCCGTCCTGCCCCGCGGCCCTCGGCCCCGCCGCGCGGCGCCATGCCCGCCGTGGACAAGCTGCTGCTGGAGGAGGCCTTGCAGGACAGCCCGCAGGTACCTCCCGCCGCCCGCCCG
>PVJN01016164.1:0-42926 GCA_004026805.1 Lasiurus borealis | reverse complement strand
CCCCACTCCTTATTAAACATGTCCTAACTGGGGAGTGCTATTTTCAAAAATTAGATTCCAGTTCGTGGGAAGGAGGTGAAGGGGTCATTACCCTAAAGCATCTTTCTAGGGGAATTAGAATTAGTTACTTTGTTAGAAGTGGTAAGACTTACACCCATCCAGCTTGAGGGTTCCTGAATTGTTTCTCACATTAGATTGTAAGCTCCCTGAGGGCAGCAACCAAGTCATCCTGCTTTTGTATTTCTCAAGTACTGGACACAGTAGATACTCAATAAATACTTGTTATTTATTTTTTTCTGTAAAATTTCTCTGGCTATTTTTTTAAGTAGCTGGTTTTCAAAAAAATGGTCAAGGGCACTCCTGTGTTGAAACCTGTATTTGTTCCCACACTAGTCCCTTGGTCTCCAATACTTCTCACCTATTTCCCTTAAACCTTTTTATTTTTTAAGAAGGAGTATTTAACAAGATTCCTCACCTTCACTGTGATAACCCTGGGTATGTGTCTGTCCGCTGCTGAAAGGCTACTAATTCTGTGACCTCTGGTGATCCATCCCAGATCCCTTACCTGTTGCTCAGTGTTATTATTACCTAGGTGGTAAAAATGTTCTTAGTCATACTTTTTAAAACACTTGTAATAGAAAAATAGAAACCGATAGCAAGAGCTATCAGGGTTCCCCCTTACCCTCTTTCCTGAATGATTATGTGGCTTCCAATATGACTTTTACATCAATTGGTACAGTATATACAGTTGTCCACATGGCCAGCTGGTCATGCAATCCATAGCTGTAGTGTAAATCATGCTCACAAATTGAAATCACATGTGGAGTAGAAAACAGTCAATAGTTGTAAGCTACAGGGATGGCTATATTCCATGTTAGAAACTACATCTCAGAGCCAGTTATTAAGCATAACAGTTTCCTTCTCATTTTAATTCTCCCCAACCCCCACTTTTAGTTGAATCCAGGGATACTTGGTTAAACAACAGGGTTTTGTTGTATGTTTTTGTAAATTAAGTATTGAAACTTGATTATAATGCCCGATTGGGAAACTGTACTACTGTGTAGTAAATAATCTTTTACTAAGCTAGAAATATTTATGTTGTGCACATGTGTCTGAGGGGAGAGGTAAAGGTTAAAAATTAGTCCCTTACAACTCTGGGTGATAGGATATAGAATTCTTAATGACTGCATCACAAAACAAAGACCTATCTAACCAGTTACAGAATTTAGTGAAGAATTTATCCATAAGGAAGTCAACTTTTTTTGTGAACCAGTAATAGGTGAAATTCACTTCCCTAATAGTTAATTCTTGCATATTTCTTTAGGAGCCCACTCTAGTTCTACCTCAAACCCAGCAATGTCTTCTGAGCAGTCTAGAATTACCCTGTATAAGGTATTAACCAATAAATACATAAGTAAACAAGCATAAAAGTATAAACTTGTATGCCTTGGAAGGGAATAAAATAATGTGGGATAACCTTATCTTGAGCACTCCATCATATGATGAATGTTTTCTTTGTTTACTAAGTCATCTTGCCCTGCAATAATGTCTCAAGTTTAAAATGATTTCCCAGAAGCCCTTTCTTCCAAATAAAACTTTGTCCTGCTAGATGATTTGGGTTTGAGATTCTCTGTATATCAAGGTGAGTGGTGGAGAGTAATTGTAATTGTGGTTTCTTGGACTCTGGATTAGGAGATCAACAGAAGCAGCTGGAAAAGCAATGTGTTGGAATTATCCAGGGAACTGAGGTGCTGGGCAAAGTCATTGGGGCTAATATATGCCTTGTGGAAAGCTATGGGAGCCCCCACAGCCTGCTGAGAGATAGAAACTTAAGGGAGAAAGAAGAGGCTAGACTTGAGTTTGTGCTTTTTTAAATGATGGAGGTCACATGCAACTCATAGGGTTGTAAGGCAGGTAAGGCTGTTTTCATAGGAGAATTGAGTACGGACTAATCCTCTTCCTGGAAGACTTGTTTCCAGGCTTTATCTTTCCTTCATGTCAAAGGGACTTGAAATGTTTTTGTCTACTACTAAGATAGCAAAACCTCACAAAACCTGCTTTTAGGGGATGGGTAATCAAACTGTGCTCATAACTTTAAAAAAAGCCCATTATTTAACAGATGCTTTATACATTTCTTATACACAAAAATGGATTACAATCCATAGTTTCATAAGGGATTTGTCAAACTAAATTTGTCTGAAGAACAGGTGAATCCTCTTGGTTTGTTTGAAGAACAAAGGGTTTAGTGAAGATGCTGATGAGAGGTGAAAAGCCCTCATTTTGCCTGTATTTAATATCTAAACTGTTTTTTAATCTTACAGTATTCTACCTTGTAAATACTGTTATTTGTATATACTGTAAATGATGACGTCGGTGGGCACGAACCGAGCCCGGGGAAACTGGGAACAACCTCAAAACCAAAACCAGACACAGCACAAGCAACGGCCACAGGTAAAGAATACAAGCATGGGTAGCTTTGCTGATTGATTCTGGTTTCTGTTTAATGCAACATCATTCTATACTTTGGATTCTTGATTTGGGTTCTTCATTCTTATTTGCAAGCCCTTGCCTCTTTATTTTTTTAAAAGTATATTTTAATGATTTCTGAGAGAAATTGAGAGGGCAAGAGAGAGAAAAATATCAATGATAATAGAGAATCATTGATTGGCAGCTTCCTGCATGCCCCCTAATGGGGATTTAGCCTGCAACCTGGGCATATGCCCTTGACAGGAATCAAACCTGGGACTTTTCAGTTGGAAAGCCAGCGCTCTATCCACTGAGCCAAACTGGCTAGGGCATGTCCTTGCCTCTTTTTACTTGGACCCTTATAACCATTAATGCCATACTGTGATGTAGTGCTCTAACTTTTTGTTCTTTAATTCTGAACCATGGCTCTTGTGCTTTTTATCTCTAAGGTAGCAATAGATTTCTTATTTTTTAGGTCTTCCACCTTACCATCTTTCTAGCCCACCTTTATATCTTGTCACTTTTTGTCTTTTGTTCTTTTTCTTAACTGGTTTCACTGAGGCCTAATCTGCTATTTTCTTTTCCATGAGGAGTTAATATCTTTGTTATTTTCCTTCAAATTAACAAATGAGATACCCTAGGGCAGTGATTGGCCGCTCTTTGGCCCCTTGACTGGCTTTTCCACAAAATACGGCCTGGGTGAGTCTATTTTGAAAAAGTGGCATTAGAAGAAGTTTAAGTTTAAAAAATTTGGTTCTCAAAAGAAATTTCAATCTTATTTTTGATATTTGGTTCTGTTGACTAATGAATTTTCCGACCACTGCCCTAGAGTATTGTACCCCTCCTGGGTACTAAAGTTTATGGGTTTTGGTTTTTAAAGTTTGATTTTAGGTATGACCTGTTTTCTATAACCAGTTTGGTGTTGGTTGGTATGTAATGTGAATGAATTAATTTCGCATTTGATTCTGGTCTGATAAATTGAATATGTAAGACCAAAACTTTTATTTATTTATTTTTTACTTGTGAATTTCTAGCAAAATTTTAGCACTTAAGTGAGTTAATGTTTCAGTTGGGACAATAAATTTGTATTACCTTGTAAATATATGTGGAATACTGAGAAGATAAGCTGAATCTACCTTTAGGTTAGCCCTTATGTTAGCCCTAAGAATAGGATGGTGGCATTGGTTATTGCAGAAATAGGGAAAGGGTTTGTTTACACATGACTTTGCAAATAACATTAAAGTGAATTAAGGTGCAAATGTTTCAAAGTGGTGCTGTGATCCCAAAATGAAAGCCTCTTTAATGGTGAACATTGGTAAAAAAGCTTCCTGCTTTTTTTAGGTGTTGTAGAGTGAAATAGTATTAGCTTTACTCTGTTTTTTAATCATTGTGCTGATTTAATTAAGCATCTCAAAAGCTGTTAGTGTTTTATTGTTGTTGTTGTTGTTTTAGAAGGAACAGGAAACAGCCATGTAAGAGAGAAACATCCATCAGCTGCCTCCTGCATGTGCCCTGACCAGAAATTGAGCCCACCACCTTTTGGTGCATGGGATGACGCTCCAGCCAACTGAGGGATGTTAGGATTTTATTAGTTGGTCATTTGTAACAAGAAGGAAATTGAGGTGGGGGAGGTACAGTGGATATTCACTACATGGGTCCTTCTTATTTCTCTAAACCAGAGGTGGGGAACATCTGCTCCTCGGGCTATAAGGCCCTCAAAATCATTCGATCTGGCCTTGCCAGGGCATTAGGAGTGAGTTAATCAAACGTTTAACCAAATATAGCAGGTTAATTTTTAAGTTTTTAATTTTGTATGGCCTTGCAAACAATGTTATAAGTATCCAAATGGCCATTGGATGAAAAAGGTCCCTCACCCCTGCTCTAAACTGTTGTCTTTCAATCATGCTTTTTTTTTAAAAAAAAAATCTCAATTCTCAGGCCACTGCGGAACAAATTCGACTTGCACAGATGATTTCAGACCATAATGATGCTGACTTTGAGGAAAAGGTGAAACAAGTGAGTGGATTGCTAATTTACTATAAGATATGGGGGGAAAATCTGGATTAATGCATAGATGCCTACCAGGGTACTTTGTGTTATAGATATTAAAATAATTATGACTTGAAATATGATAGGTTAAGCCAGTAAATAAGTGCTTTTATTGTCTGATTTACTGACCTTTCTGGACAGATACCTTGTTCAGAGATTTTGTCTTAATTTTAACCTCTTGTTTAATGACTGACTTTGTTGATGCCCTTTTATAGCAACTTTGAGCAATTGTGGCATCTAGGAAGTGTGGAAGTTTATGATATGCTGAAATCTGTTCCTGGGTTTGATTCTCTATTAGATGTTTTATTGTTTGATTGCTTTTGTATGTAAATCCTTTAATCCCATTTTTGGTCACAGGTATTGTTTGCTTTTGGAATTAGAACACCAAAATTCTGCTTTGTTTTTTTAAGCCTGGTTTTTTTCAGACTGCTAGTGTTTTCTCTTTAACACCTAGGTTTTTTGTTGTTGTTTTGGTGGGGAGAACATACTTGTTCATGATCACTGCTGATCTTTCTTTTTCAGTTGATTGATATCACAGGCAAGAACCAGGATGAATGTGTCATTGCTTTGCATGACTGCAATGGAGATATCAACAGAGCCATCAATGTACTGCTGGAAGGAAACCCAGATACGGTATAGTGCTAATAAAGTGTTATAGAAAGTGGGTCCCTGGCTGAGATGCTAGTAGTATTCTAAAAATAGCAAATGGGGTAACTAAATTAAAACAGAGTACCTTATTCTTCAAATAGAACTGGGAACTACCTAAAAGATTATTTGCTGAGGTTGCAAATACTTAAAATTAATGTACAATAAACAGGAGGAAACATAAAATCAGGTTCTTTTAATTGGCCTGGAATAAATTATTCATTCTAGGCTAGTGACTGTTTTTAGGACTGGATTAGTAAGAATTAGAGATGCTGTTTCATACCTTTAGCTGCTAATCGAGGAAGACTTCTGCTCACCTGATTTGCTGTCACTGAACAAAGTTACAAACTACTGGATTCTGACTTCGATACATTCCCATCAATATCAGCTTTGCGTTTTCCAATACCTTTTCATCATGTGAACTTATTTCTGTTGAGGTAGCAGAGAACAAACTTTTACAGCTTCTTGACTATCCCTAGAGATGATAAGGGAATATCTTGGAGGATCTCTTGTTCTAGAATTTAGAAGTGCTTTTACCTCTTCCTCTACTTTCCACTCAGTGAGAATCCTGTGTTTTTTGCTTGTCTTATCATTGTACACAATTATAAGTCCCTTAATAACAGATTCTACCTTACTAATTTGGGATGTTTCTGCAGTGCTTACTAGAGGACTTCATTTTTATATATCTGTCTATATTTTGTTTTTACAGGGAGGAAGGGAGAGGGAGAGAGAGTTAGAAACATTGATAAGAGAGAATCATCAATCAGCTGCCTCCTGTACACCCCTCTGGGGATGTGCCCGCAACCAAGTCCTGGACTGGAATCAAATCTAGGACCCTTGAGTCTGCAGGCCAACACTCTATCCACTGAGCCAAACCAGTCAGGGCAAGAGGACTTCATTTTTATTTTTGTTTAATGAGGACTATATCATTTTTAAGTCATTTTCATTTACTTGGTCTTATACTGGGTACTTTTGGTTCCGATAGAGAACCAGAGTTCATCCTTTGAGTAATCAACTGATATTACAGTGTCACTATAGCTGCGTGTTGGAAGTTTATCAGTTTCCTTTAGACAATGGGAAATCATAGTGGAAAACTTCTTTAATCATTGAATTTAAATTTGTGTGTTTTTCTCTTTAAAAGTGTGGTTCCAGGTTTGATTTAACATTATCGACTTTATTTGAAAATTATTGCCTGGGTGGTTATATAACCATGCCTTTGATTAATTTTGAGTTTACTCTAGAATAATTGTCCCGGTTAGGGATGTCCCAAGATATTTTTGAAGGGAAAGAGGTAGGACTGACTACTCATGCTTTTTAAGAGTCTAATTTTGCACGTCACATTTTCTTTCACCTTCCAGCATCTTCTGCCTAGTGCTTCAAGTTTGAACTTCCACAGTATCAAAAAAGAAAAGTAAACTGGAGCCCTGGCCAGTGTTACTCAAAGGTTAGAGCATTGGCCTGGTTACAGAAGAGTTTGATTTCTGATCTAGGGCATGTTCAGGAGGCAACCAATCAATGTGTCTCTCTCACATCCATGTTTCTCTTTCTTCCATTTTCACTCCCTCCTCCCTCCCTTCTTCCCACTCTTTTTAAAATCAGTGAGAAATATTCTCAGGTACAGAATTTTAAACAAGTTAATGAGAATGTGGGCTACAAATAAACCAACTACTAGTGAAATCAATGGGAAGCAAAGTCAGCTGCCAAGGATGTTGGATGTATTTGGGTGGATGTGATCATATCAGAAAACTGGCAGTATCTTTGGGAAGATCATAGTACTCTTTCTTTATATAAGTTATCTGGTGCAAGCAGCTAATATATACCATAGAGCAGTGCTTCTCAACCTTCCTAGTGCCATGACCCTTTAATAGAATTCCTCATGTTATGGTGACCCCAACCATAAAATTATTTTCATTGCTACTTCATAACTGTAATTTTGCTACTGTTATGAATTGTAATGTAAAATGTGTGATATGCAGGATGTATTTTCATTGTTACAAATTGAATGTAATTAAAGCATAGTGATTAATCACAAAAACAATATGTAATTGTATATTGTGAAATATTTATTTCTAATTACAAATAAATGAAATTTTGTCTTGAATCGTGGTGTAGCATGTGTAACAGTCTTCATATGACAACAGTAAACTACATTGCTACATTTTGCTACACCGAGGAGCGGTGTGTAGGTTCCTAAGACCATGGGAGATAGGTGTTTTCCTATAATCTTAGGCAACCCCTATGAAAGGGTCGTTTGACCTCCAAAGGGGTCTCGACCCACAGATTGAGAACCATTGCCATAGGAGAAGATAACAGGTTTTTGAAACTTGCCAGGTTTTAAGACTAGCAAAAACTCTAAAAGCTAGCTGTTTTGAGTCTGGCTTTCATTGTTTTTAATGCAGATTTAGCTAGAGGGTTATGCTAACTTATGAATTGAAGCTACTGTAAGCATAAAATAACTCAGCAATTGTAATGTGAAATCAACTTGGGTTTGAAGAATAGGCAGTAAGGAGCTGCCAAGTCCTCGGTGGATACTTAATATATATGTTTTCAATTATTACATGTAAACTATTTATTGTAGATTTTAGTATATGTAGATATGTTTTTACCTTAATTTTAAATGATGTTTTTTTAACTTTGAAAATTTTGGTAAAATATATTTAAAATTTACTGTTTTATAGCCATTAGAAAGTGTATAATTCAGGCATTTAAGTACACTGACAAAGTTGTATAACCATTACTATTCATTTTCAGGAGTTTTTCATTTTTCTCAAACTGAATTGAAAATGGATTTCCTGTATTAATTAAATAGTAAATCCTCATTTCTCCCTCCCATCAACTCCTGGTAACCTATTTTCTGTTTCTGTTTTTGAATTTGCCTATTCTAATGGCATCATATAACATACTTGTCTTTTGTTGTTATTTTGTTGCTATTTCCCCTAGCATAATGTTTTCAATGTTTATTTTGTGGCATGTATCAGAATTCCATTTTTTAAGGCTTGATAATCCAGTATATGTATATGACATGGTTTTGTTTGTCCATTTGTCCATTGATGGATATTTGGGATTATTTGGAAGTAATTTATAGATATTATAATATTCTATTCCCTGAATATTTTATCATGCTTCCCTTAAAGGAAGATGATCTTTTTGTTTGTTGTTAATCCTCACCCAAGGGTAATTTTCCATTGATTTTTTTAGAGGGAGTGAAAGGAGAGAGAAAAAATCAATGTGAGAGAGAGACATTGATTGGTTGCCTCTTCCACTCACGCCAGGTATGTGCCCTTGACTTGGAATTGAACCCATAATCCCTTTGATGCACAGGCTGACGCTCTATCCACTGAACCACACCAGAAAGAGTGAAGGATGACCTTTTATACCAGCAGTCGCCAACCTTTTGGACCTCATGGACCACCAGTGGTCCATGGAGGACCACCGGTTGGTAACCTGTTTTATACGATCACAGTATTATTGTTAACCCTGAGAAAATCCATAGTAATTTTATATTATACCTTGTTCATACTCTTTTTTTATTCACCCTCATCCAAGGATATGTTCATTGATTTTAGAAAGAGGAGTCGGGGGTTGGGGAAAGAGAAATAAACAATCCTTGTTGTATGCACCTGGGCTGTGGATTGAACCCGCAACCTTTTGGTGTACAGGACGATACTCCAACCAAGAGTCACCTTGCCAGGGCCTGGTTCATATACTTGAAAACTGTTCAACATTAGGTAGCTGTTGCTGATAACCAGGGTCATTGTTATTTGCATTAAATGGTAACTAGGATAGTAAAGATTGCTAATTTGGGTGCTTGTCCTGGAACTTTTTATTTTATATATATTTTCTGGGGAAAAAAAAACATGTAAATCAAGATATGTGTATGTTTAAAACTTTAAATTTATAAAACTCATTTTCTTAAGGAATGAGTATTTTATAAGACTGTTTAGATTATTTTCCTTACCACAAATTTTCCTTCTGTAATGAATTATAGAATATTCTGTTTTGGGGAAAGCTGAATTGGACTATATCAGTTTAGGAAGTATAGGAGAGAACACAGTGCCTAAAACCTGGAATGGCAAGCTTCGTATAGTCAGCATGTCTTGAGGTCAGGGTGGTGCCTTCCTGGTTGCTATTTGGTCTTTTAAGTAAAGGAAGTTGGGGTGTTGTGTGGGGAAGTAGGTACAGTAGTTGTTTTCCTCCTAAATTCTGGGTTGCTTGGTTAGAGTATATGCCCAAGAGTTGAATGCTGCTTACTCATTCTAAAAGTTAACTTTTAGAAACTTGCAGTTTTCTTTGTTTGCTTTATTTGATATGCATGAGGTTATAAAAAATTAGGAATCACTGAATCCATAGGAAATTAGTTTTTTTCAACTAAGGAAACACACTTGAAAGCTAGGAACCAATAACTAAGTCCTTTGACTAATATGCAAAGTGACTAAACTGGATAAGGATCTTGGTGATCCTTTTGGACGTGATCTCTGCAATCCATTAGCATCTCCCCAATAAAAGAACTTCACTTGTGCAGTGTTAAGTGTACAGTTTGTTTTAAGGTTCTTTATGAACCCTCCATTAGAGGTATCTTAGACTTGGATGCTGAGAGGAGAATGGTTAACAGTTGTCCTACCTTTTTTCTTTTTTTAAAATACATTTTTAATGATTTCAGAGTGAGGAAGGGAGAGAGAAAGAGAATGATTGGATGCCTCCCATAAACACTGCATGGAGGATTTTGCCCACAACCAGGGCATGTGCCCTGACTGGGAATCTTTAACTGTAACCTCCTGGTTCATAGATAGATGCTCAGCCACTGAGATACAGCAGCTGGGCTGTCCAGCTTTTATCTCTGGTTTTCCTGGTAGCAATCTATGTTGATTAGATATGAATGCTCTGCCCTTCTTTAGCATTCCTGGGAGATGGTCGGGAAGAAGAAAGGAGTCTCAGGACAGAAGGATGGTGGCCAAACGGAATCCAATGAGGAAGGCAAAGAAAATCGAGACCGGGACAGAGACTATAATCGGCGACGTGGTGGGCCACCAAGACGGGGCAGAGGTGCCAGCCGTGGACGAGAGTGTATGCATGGGGCTTTAACAAAACCAACTGTGGGTCAGTGATGTCCAGATTTCAGGGTTGTCAAGGCCCTGTTAGGCTGGACCTAGTATCCATTATATTACCTTTTAAAATTTTTTCTTGCCATTATCTCTTCTGAGACACTGGCGTCTCTTAACATTAGCCTTTCTAGTAGCAACCACCAGTTTGGCATTAAGCTGTCCTGTAACTATTTGTAAAGTTTGACTTACAGTTCTCTGTTATGGTTCATCACCATTCCCCTAGTAACCATCATGTTCCATCCTTCCAGCTCATTTTTTCTCTAGTTTTGCTCTTCCACCAGTATAAATACATATCATTTATATATTTATTTACATTCCATTTATGTATATTCTATTAATTCTGCTCTGGCCATCTGTGTTTTGTTTCTCCCAGTTCGGGGTCAGGAAAATGGATTAGATGGCACCAAGAGTGGAGGACCTTCTGGAAGAGGCACAGAGAGAGGCAGAAGAGGTCGTGGACGAGGCAGAGGTGATCATTATAGTGTGGGGAGGGCTGGACATTGGGGGACTCTTACTAGTTTTGTGGGGGTCTGCATTATTTTAAAACAAATAGAGTCTAGTTACCTTCATAGTTGAGATGTCATGCAAATTTTGGAGGTTGCTAAGTGGGCAAAGAGAAGATGGATGTCATTTCCTCTAGTCTTATTATTGATATTATTGTATTTGTTTGAGGACCTAGCACTATGATCAGCAAAGGAACAGTCTGTCAAGAGAAATGATTATCCTCTCACTTTATATGAACTGATGCACTACAGAGTGATAAAAAGCACATCTGATAATATTAACCACTTAATATTCTGAGCTGCACGTTAGTTTTGTTTAATTTCTACAACATTTATCTTTTTCCTTAGGTGGTTCTGGTAGGCGGGGAGGAAGGTTTTCTGCTCAAGGAATGGGGTAAGTTTCCTTGATCAATGTCAAAGTCTTTAGGGTAGATAATATCCTGATGTCTTTAGGATAATAATAGACAACCTTAACCAAAATGTAAGAAAAAAGATGTCTAGACTATTTAATCAGAAAGGTGTGTACTTAGGACTTACTTTTTTCTTCCCTTTAAATTACATTTTTATTGATTTCAGAGAGAGAGAGAGAGAAACATCAATGATGAGAGAAAATCATTGATCGGCTGCTTCCTGCACGCTCCCTTCTGGAGATCGAGCCCACAACCAGGGCATGTGCCCCTGACTGGAATTGAATCAAGGATCCTTCCGTTCATAGGCCAGCATTCTATCCATCAAGCCAAATCAGCCAGGGCATGGCTTATTTTTTAAGAAAAAGCATTTACAACCTGGATCATTATCTGTTTCACAGCTTCATTTGAATGTATATACCTTCTATCTTTCCACAATCTTCGTGTAAATTTTATTATGATTACTAGATGCCTGGTGCATGAAAATTCATGCACTGAAGGGGTCGGGTCCCTTAGCCCGACCCGGAGCCCTCAGGGGCAGGAAGGGGACCCGGTGATCAGGGGAAGGCGACACTCCCATCACATCTCTGCTGCTGCCACTGCTGGCAGCGCAAACCTTGGCTGGCCCTGGTTACCTGAGCCGTGGGCTGCCCTGGACAGATGGACAGCCACCATTCAAGGCTTGCCTGTGCCTCGGGCTGGCCCTGCGGGGCTGAGGGAACTGGGGGATTCCAGAGGCAGGGGTGTGGAACAGCTAGACCCACCTGGGGTTGGGCCCGGCCGTACTGCGCGCTGCTCTGGTGGGGCTGAGGGGATTGGGTACCACCATCTTGTGGCTGTGGGTGCCACCATCTTTGTGAGGCTGTGATGGTCAATTAGCATATTCTCTTTATGGATAGAATAGGATTGGTATCCTAACCCAAAATGCATAGTAGATAGAAATTGAGATTATGCCATGAAATTTTAGGTAAGCTGATAGGTGAGGAAAAATTGAAAGCATAGATTATAGAAAGGGGCTGTGATTGATTTGTGCTAAGAAAGGGACATTGAACATTCTAATTGCCCTCCTGAGTTAATTTTTTCTTGGTACTGCTTAGATGTTGGAGACTCTTTTAAGCTTTTTTGTTGTTGTTCACCCCACCCCACCCCCCAGAACCTTTAACCCAGCTGATTATGCAGAACCAGCCAATACTGATGATAACTATGGCAATAATAGCGGCAGTACGTGGAACAACACTGGCCACTTCGAGCCAGATGATGGGACGAGTGAGTGACTGTTTATTATTCGTTTCTTGTCTCTGGGAACCTAAGGACATAATTGTTTTGAGGTTATAATTATGTAAAGTGGAAGAATAGTTTTTGGGTGCAGAGATAGAGGGAGAAAATCACAATCGAATTATTGTGTGTTCTCTTTACTTTGTGTTTGTATACACATTATACAAATTATTGCACCTGATCTTCATCATTATTTTATGAAACAGACATTTATCATCACTTTCCAGATGACAAAACTTAGATTGAATGAGTGAAGAAATTTGAACTCAGAATTATTTGATTCTACAAGCCCATGCTCTTTCCAATTATGCCATATAGGTACCATTAGCTCCAGTTGTTATTTCCTAGTATTTTGTTAGGATAGCTAGCATTGCCTTGTTGAAAAGATATCAATCAAGCCACTACTTGTAGAGATGAAGAGGTTCCAGAATCAAAACCCACTGTCAGTTTGTTTTCTCGTACTGAGGTAGGAGTATCTTTTTCCTTTCATTTTTGAGAAATTTCGATATTTGGACACAAAAGAAATCTTGAAACTTTTTAAAAAATATATATTTTTATTGATTTCAGAGATGAAGGAAGGGTGAGAGAGAAAAAGAAACATGAATAATGAGAGAGAATCATTGATTGGCTGCCTCCTGCTGGCCCCCTCTCTCCCCCCAGTTGGGGAATGAGCCTACAACTTGGGCCTGTGCCCTTGACCGGAATCAAAACCTGGAACCCTTCAGTCCACAGGCCGAGGCAAACTGGCCAGTGCTCTTGAGGCTCTTTTGCTCTCTTTGTTGGACAGTCTTCGGGATGTGTAGAGTATTATAGGATTTTAATAAGATTGCTTTTTTTGTTAGCTCACTTTGGTGCTTCTATTTTGAAAGAGTGTATATATTTAAGGTATGTTAGACTTGTGGGATACACCAGGATACATTTGGGAATAAGACACTTTTACTGCTTTAAATAAGATAGCCTTTGGGCTCCAGAGTATTTGTGACATCAGCTCCTTCTGTTTTCCTCTTCTAAAGAGGAATTAATAGAAAAGAAATTGGCTTTTTGTTTTTTGGGTTTTTTTTGTTTGTTTGTTTGTTTTTAATCCATTAACCTTGTTGCTTTTTTATTTTTTTCCCAATTTTTAAATTTTACTGATTTTAGAGGAAAAAAATCTATTTGTTTTTCTATTTATTTATGGATTTATTAGTTGATTCTTGTATGTGCCTTGATGGGGATTGAATCCCTAACCTTGGAGTATTGAGATGATGCTATAAACAACTGAGCTACTCGGCCAAGACTCTGTGCCTTGCCCCTATTTATTTAAATATATTTTTATTGATTTCAGAGAGGAAGGGAGAGGGAAAGAGATAGAAACATCAATGATGAGAGAGAATCATTGATCAGGTACCGCCTGCACACCCCTCATTGGGGATCGAGCCCACAACCCATGCTTATGCCCTGACTGGGAATTGAACTGTGACCTCCTGGATCATATATCAATGCTCAACCTTTGAGCCACGCTGGCAGGTCAGCATTGCCCCTTTTTAAATACCAGTGATCTTTATCTTTGTAGGATCTTTGGCACAACTTCTCATCTATTGTCCATAGACGTTACATAAACCTCCGGTCCTGAACGGTACCTGCTTTTTGTTTTATCAAGTTGTCTTATAAATTCATTTGGAATACAACTTTCTAGTTGGTGGAGACTAATGTTGAGTTATTGGCAAGATAGACATCTTTGTGAATTCCATTGATCATTTGGCTATGAAATGTCCTTTTCTGTTTTAACTTTCTGTTACTTTGGAGGCATTAGAACTGCTCTTCATTCATCTCTTGAGGGCTTTGAGAGGCAGTGGTAACAATCTGAATAACAAGTTACTGTTTTTGAGCTTTAAATTGTTCTTGGGTAATTGGCTTTTTATCATTGGCAGAAAAGATGATAGAAGTTAAGGGATTTATTTTCGGTTGTGGATAGGAAATCGGGCATGGAGTCCCAGTCCTGGATTGCTAACTTCTGCTGTTTTCAACAAGGTTCTGCTTGGAAAAGTGGAAAAGGTTGAAGAAGTTTATGTTTATTTCTATTGAGTGGGAAATAGCAGATTTGAGAGGGTAGAATCTCAAATCTGTGGATTGTATGAATCTGTGGAATAAAAAAATTATGTGATGCTGCTGTCATGTTAGTATAAAAGTATTGGGTTCTCATTGTTAATTTCATTACAGATTCACCTTCATGCATGATCTCTTTTTGTGTTTCTATGGTAGCAAACTCAAATTCCTTTTTCAACTTAAAAAGAAATTTAAACCTACCCTTAAAATATCCACAGGTACACTGGGAATTGTGTTTTTGGGGCAAATGTTCTCATTCATAAGCAAAATTTCACTGGTTGTTTTTCTTTTTTGTTTCAGGACTTGATTTCATTGGGGTTGAGGGGTCAAATTATCCCCGAAAATTTGAGACTGCTCCTGGTATGATACTTCCAGGCGCCTAACTGCCCCGGATATTTTTATAGATTTTTATGAACTGAAATATCTGTGGATATGTCATTTTTCTGTCTTCCGCTTTTTCTCTTTCTGCCTTTTTCTGCCATATTTTATGCTCATTTTTGCTTCTTGAAAATTTGTTTCATTTAATGACTATTTAACATTTTTATCGGCTGTGCTTTTTTTGATGGAATGGAAACCCTAATCTGTTGTTCAGAGCATTTTCATTCTTTCTGTTCCTTAATGCTTCTTCAATATAGTCCTCTTCCTCGGTCGTTTTCATACATCCAATGAGGAATCTACATTCTTTTCTTTCCCAGATGTAGTTCCCAGAGTACAAAAAATAAAATCCTTGCATTGAGAGATTATCTCTCAATAGTAGATAACTTACTTCTCAGGTCACTTACAACTCTAGGATTGTGTGTCTGCATTAAACCAGATCTTGGGGGAAGAGGGGAGGCTCATTTAGCCATAGTGAGATGGTTGTAAATGGGCAGGAAGAGTGGTATTATCAGAGAGGGAGAGGAAAATGTGGTTTATAATTTGTCCTATACTGAGATTGGACTATAGTTTGATTCAGAGAACATTGTCATTAGTAAGTGGTTTGGAACTCCCCTGGTACAATATTAACTATTGTCCTAGGACAGGCACTGAACATATTTTTCTCTAGGAAATAGGATTTTTCATTATTAAATGTGTTAAAGAATTTCAGATGGGTTTATAGTTGCTATAATATTTCTTCAGTGACAATGAAATATCTGAATGCCAGGCTTTAATTTTTCTAAGAAGCTTTCTCCATTTGGAGATAAATCTTTAAATTATTCAATATATACTATTGTTCTAGAAAAGAAAGAGTGTTCATGTCCCTTCTATTTTAGATAGGTTTTTATTTCTTACTGTAGCCCTTTGGTCAAAGGGAAGAATACTGGTTCTCATTGAAACTTTCACCCATGTTCCTTAAGAAAGGGCAGTTCCCCTTTGTGAGCATATTGATTGCTATGGATCTCTCCTGTATAAACTGAATCCCAGTTTTGTCATTACCACCATGAGGAGTGTGCACACCTCCATTGTCTGCACCATGAATTCGGCAGGTCAAAGATAATGATGAAGGAGAACCATTGATCAGCTGCCTCCTGCATGCCCCCAACTGGGGATCAAGCCCTCAATCCGAGCATGTGCCCCTATCAGGAATTAAACCTGGGACCCTTCAGCCCATAGGCCTACAGTCAGTCCACTGAGCCAAACCAGCTAGGGTTCACGTACTTGGTTTTTATGTCTCGTCCAGTATCTTCTGAAAAGAACAGATCCATAGAGATTCCATATAGTTAAGTCAATAAAATTTATAAACATCTGCTAAGTATACTTTATTTTTTATTAATATATTTTTACTGATTTCAGAGAGAGAGAAACATCAATAATAAAAGAGAATCATTGATTGGCTGCTTCCTGCACGTCCCACACCGGGGATCAAGCCTGCAACCCAGACATGTGCCCTGACGGAATTGAAGCGTGACCTCCTGGTTGGTTCATAGGTTGATGCTCAGCCACAGAAACACACTGCCTGGGCTAAGTGTGCATTTTTAAATACAGTTCAATAGCGGATAATTGTCAGTGGTCTCAGTATTGATCTTTACTGCCCATCTTGCTTCAGATTGGCTCCAGTATTATCTTATACCAGATAAGTAGGTGGCGTTATGTTTTGGTTTAAGTTGGCTGCTGCCATTTCACTGATTTGACCACTAAATCAGAGGGTTGCCTTTCTTAGGAGATTACCTGGAGCATTGCGTTCGTTGGTATCTTGCACTCTCGCGTTCTCTTGCTCTCGTCCTTTGCTGTATAGCAATGTAACAAAAACAAAGTAGCTGTGAAATCATAATCTTATTAAAACCCTGGTGTTTTGAGGTATGCTTTTCTAAATAGTCCTTTCCTCCCCTTGAAGCCCAAGAATCCTTTCCAATTACTAAATTCTGGTTACACTTTTGGCTGCCAAAAATGTTAGTACATTAGTATTTTCTGCACGTGCTGTGGGTTGGCACTTAAAAATCACTGTTTTTCCTTTATTCCCAGGTGCATGGAGGACCGCAACAGAAGAGTGGGGAACTGAAGATTGGAATGAAGATGTAGGTATTTCTAGGTCATTTTTCTTTAGTGCCTTCTATCCCTAAGTGGTGTTTAGGGATAGAAAATGGGTATGTTTCTACCCTTCAAAATTAATCCTTAAGATTCTGACCCAAAACTTTTACATCCAAAATAGTGTTCTGAGCCAGAACATTTCACATATGTTATATGAAGGAGACTGGGCATGAACAGGACTCTGTGGAACCAGACTATGGAAAGGGCAAGTGCACTTGTGTAAGTCCAAATATCTGATTGTTGGATTTATCTCAGGAAGAGATGGTGGTTGGGTAGAGCATTGGAATTGGAGGTAGGCAGGTAGTGCATTAACACCTGCTGGTGGCACATGACTGTATTTGGAACAATTGGCTATTTAGTTCACATTTGAGCATTGGTGTATGGTACTAAATTGACTTGGAGGTGGGTACAAAGGGAGAGTTAAAGTGCCAAGTCCTTAAGTCTATTATCTGTTTGGCTCTAGAACCCTTTTAAGTTACTTGAAGCCCAACGTTATAAATGTAATTGAAAATTATATGTAGAGTTGGTTATCTTCTAGCTTTACAACTTGGAAATCTCATAGATGGGTGGCATAAGGTAACACATAAACAAGCTCTATGAATTCGCTGGAGTAGTACCTCAGTAAAGGAATTTTGCTGATTCCTGTCACCTCAAGCTTTTGCTGTAAATTACAGTTATCAGTGATCATGAGTGAATTTCCATTTTAACATTTTTAAATCTTATATATTCATGTTCAGGCAAGACAACTTTTGTGTTAAGAGGAAATAATATGTTAAAGTGTTTCGGTGGCTAGGCCGGTGGTTTTAAAATTTCAAGTGCATCAGCATCAGGGTTATTATTTTCTATTGAAGCTGAGCTAGACTGCATTGTGAATGAATATTTTCTAAAATTTGGCTTGTCTGCTTATGCAGCTTTCAGAGAAGAATATATTTGGAGAAGTGGATTCCCTGTTTTTAGAGGAGAGATTTTAATCAAAAGGTTAAAACAAGTCAGCTTTTGAATAGTATGAAGAATTATTCCCAATAATTGCTTACCTTATTTTAGTGTCATAGTGGAAAGGCTAGGTGTAATCAAGTCACTATTAAGGCAGTAATTGCATATGGTTAAAATTATTCCTGAAAAGACTTTAATTCACCAGCACTTGGGCCCTTACTACTCAAAAGCCAAGAATTAACTTTTTAAAAAATTTCTGCCTTCATCTAGGCTGTCATTTTCCTTTCTTTGAGAGGAGCAGTAGAAGATAAATTAATGGTTAAGGTAGAGGTGGGAGTGAGGAACTGTAATGGGAAAATATAGAGGTGTTTTCTCCTTTTCTGTTTAGCAAGTATATTCACCTTCCTCTAAGTTTAGTGTGCACATTATGTGACTCTACTGTATATCTTTGGGTTTCTTGATTCTCCTCTTGATGAAATCATTGAGCATGGATAGAAGGGGCTTTAAAGTTGCTCCATTTAGGATTCTTCAGAGTAGTTTCCCCTTCAAAGGGTTTTCCATTTTTCTTAATGAAATTAATTCCCCTTACTTATGCCAGGATTCTAACTATAACCTACCTAACATCAGGAGTGACTAATTTCTCTGTTTTCCAGCTTTCTGAGACCAAGATCTTCACTGCCTCTAACGTGTCTTCAGTGCCTCTGCCTGCAGAGAATGTGACAATCACTGCTGGTCAGAGGCAAGTGTGGTAAAATTCAGTATCTTTTCCCAAAGGGATCTGCTGAGATAGCTGTAAGGAACACTGGACTTTTACAGGGTGTTGATGATGATGATAACCAAATCACATTAGATTCTCTTTAGTTGATAGATTTGTAAGTTGATAGTTTACTGAATGGAAGTCTATATATTACAATGTTAAAATTGATTCTTCCCCCAAAATGGCCATTTAATCACGTAAGCGTCATAGGCATTGATTAAAACATAGCATGAGCCCTAACCAGTTTGGCTCAGTACATAGACCGTCGGCCTACGGACTGAGGGGTCCTAGGTTTGATTCCAGTCGGGGGCATGTGCCTTGATTGCGGGTGCATCCCCAGTGGGAGGTGTGCAGGAAGCAGCTGATCGATGTTTCTAACTCTCCATCCTTCCCCCTTCCTCTCTGTAAAAAAATATATATATGTATATATTGGGGGAGGCGGGGAAGTAGCATGATAGCCCGACCTGTGTGACTCAGTGGTTGAGTATAGACCCAGGAACCAAGAGGTTATGGTTTGGTTCTAGGTGAGGGTATATGCCGGTTTCGGGCTCAGTATAGGAGGCAGCCGATCCAAGATGTTTTTTTTCTCTGTATCCTTCTCCCTTTCTCACACTAAAAATCAGTATCGAAGGGTCCCAGATTTGATTCTGGTCAAGGGCATGTACCCTGGTTGCAGGTTCCTCCCTAGCCCCGGCATATATAGGAGACAACCAATCAATGTGCTTCTCTCATATCGATGTTTCTCTCTGTCTTTTCTTCTTTTTCACTCTCTCTAAAACATCAATGGAAAAATATCATTCTTTGGGAATTAGATAACAAGTAAATATCAAAAAAAACATTTTAAAAAGAAAGCATAATATTATTTGTCCTTGAAACATTTCCAAAAGTGGAAATGTTTTCATTTATTTCTGAATTTTCAGAACTGTTCAATAACTTGTTCTTTTGATTTATAATTATGATCTCTGTTGACTGATTTCACTGGGTATAATGATGATCTTTTCCCCTAGGATTTGACTAATGCCCTTTTTAGAACCTGAACCTAGGTATTGGGGTCATTAGAAAGGATACACTCATCATGGAATGTTTTTATCCCCAGAAAGCCTCTTGGATTGTTTCTAGATCTGACTATGATAGCTGACTCAGAAGATCCTAAAGAGAAGTGTGAATAGGAATGGGGTGTTAGGGATGTTATTACTAGTATTAATGTGTGATGTTTTTGTTTTGTTTTTTTACACCAATTATCTGTGATTTTTCCGCACCCATTCTTCATCTCTCAGACACTAACTAGGTGTTCAACAATTCTGACATTATCTAGAATTAGCACAGACCCTAGTTAATAGCTCAGTCCTACAAGACTGCCCTTGCTTTGGAGGTCAGCTGCAAATGGGTGCCCAGACTATCTACATTTGTTCCATGCTGACAACAAATTTGGGGGTATTCCCTCATCAGGTTCAACAATTGGCTAGAATGACTCATAGTACTTAGGAAAGAGATTTTCTTGCCATTACTGGTTTATTATAATCAGTATTCAGAAACAGCCAAGTGGAAGAGATACATAGGGCCAGGTGTGGGGAGTGGGGTACAGAGCTTCCATGCCCTCTGTGTGCCTTCCCACCTCATTGATCCGTTCACCTACCCAGAGCTCATTGTATCTCATTGTTCAAGAGTTTCTGTTAGTTTCATTACATAGGCATGTATGATTAAGTCACTGATGTTTGAGTATAATGTACAGCTCTCTTCCCTCCCTAGAAATGGGTTTAGTATAGTAGGACTGAAAGTTCTAACCCTCTAATCATATTTGTGTTTGGTTACCAGATTCTGTTTTGAAACTGAGGGATGCTCCAACTCCTTTCAAAAGACTACTCTATCGCTCAGGAAATTTTAAGAGCTCTGCCAAGAACCGGGTCCAAAACACAAACATGTGTTTTTATTATGCCATAAATAACTTGAAATTTTATAAAAGTTGGGAAAATTCCCCTAATTTTTCTTGTTCTAAAGCCACTTGAAGACGTGGGGATTCTAGTATCTAGTTTTACATATTAAATATTGGTAATGGCAGGTATCCTGTATTTTAAAGTCATGGGTAAAAATTAGTAAATTTTGTCTTGGCCGGTGTAGCTTGGTTGAGCATCGTGGCATGTACCAAAAGATCGCCGGTTCAATTCCTGGTTAGTCAAATACTTAGGATGGGGTCCTATCCCCAATCGGGTGTGTGCATGAATCAGCAATTGGTGTTTCTTGCTCTTCCCCTCTCCCTCTCATTCTAAAAATTAACTTTAAAAAGATTAGTAAATTTTGGCTCATTTATCGAGCTGTTGTATTAAAATATATTTCATTAAATTAACTTCACTAAAATATATATATTTAAATATAATTATTATGCTTGGCAATATTAGAACATAGCTAGATACTATAGTGGCTCTTGTATATCAGTTACTTTTGATAAATTAAACATTTCATTCAGGACTTTGTGTTTTGGGGGGTGACTTCATGTGATTCTGTTTTTGGGGATATTAGAATGTTCAGTTTTACTCATGGAGATCCTCTCTCCTCTCCACTAGAATTGACCTTGCTGTTCTGTTGGGAAAGACACCATCTTCAATGGAGAATGACTCGTCCAATCTGGATCCATCTCAGGCTCCTTCTCTTGCCCAACCTCTGGTGTTCAGTAACTCGAAGCAGAATACCATGTCACAACCTGCTTCAGGGAACACATTTTCTCATCACAGTGTGGTAAGTAGGAAACATGGTGTAGTTTAATCCAACTTTCCTGCCAAACCCTACCCTTGTGAACAGTAGTTCCTTCAGTGACAGAAGTTTGAAGCAGGGTAAGCATCCTTTTCTGCCCTCTTAAGCAGTCCTTGGTTAGAGATGTTGAGTTGGGTAGCTAGGGGTATCTTAAGAAGAGAATTTAGCTTCAGACATACTGAACTCTATAAAAATGAGTTAACGTAATTTAACACTCACTGTACTGAACATTGTTGGCTATTTTTGAAGAGAGACAATCAATGGCATCAACAAATTTTAATCCTTTTGCAGTAGGGAGTTGTAGCAGTCCCCTATTTCTTGATAGAGTAGAATTGCCATATATATTTATCTAAACCAGACATTTCTGGACTAGGTTTCCAAAAACTTTGTGTTTTCCTGAACCTGCCCACTTTTTGCTATTTCTCCCTTTCTCTTTAATGGGAATAAGAGTGCTTGCCTTGCAGATGATGTATTATGGAATTATACACGTGACACCTATATAATTATATTAACCACTATCACCCCAGTATACTTAATTAAAAATTTTTTAAGCTTTATTCTTATTGTTGACACTATTATAGATATTCTAATTTCCCCCCACTTTTCCCACCCTCATGCAGTCCTTCTCTCCTTCCCCAAAAAAATGTTTTTAAGTGCTTGCCTATCTTTTAGGGCTTTATGGAAATAATGGATAAGGTACAAATATGGTGGCAATCGTGGTGTTATCTGTTAATAACCTAGGACACTTGTGGCACATGACTTGTTGATTTGGAACATTTTAAAAATTTAAGGTCATTAACTATGGCAAAGGAATCATTTAGGTTAAACAGATGATGCAAGAACCAATTTTCTTATAGTCAGTAAATGTTAAGAAGCACTACTTTTTTTTTTTTTCCTGTCTTTATTTTTTGGTGGAGGGATGCTATAGGTTTAAACAGGTAAAAGACTGTGTATTATATATAGTTTTATTTTTCCAGTAGTAGGATTATAGTAATTATTTTATCTATAAAAATTGCTGAGCTAGCCTCTAATCCAGAATTCTGTCATTTTTTAACTCTTAAAATGATTTTTTTTGTGCTAATAATAATTTGGAGGTTGATATTCTGCCATAAATGAAAGGATACAGGTGAGAAAATATAGGAGAGAGGTCAGATGGAAAGGAATATGAGATTAAAAAGATGAAGAAGCCAAAACCGGTTTAGCTCAGTAGATAGAGTGTCAATCTGCAGACTGAAAGGTTCCAGGTTCGATTCCAGTCAAGGGCATGTACCTGGGTTGCGGGCACATTCCCAGTAGGGAACGTGCAAGAGGCAGCTGATCGATGTCTCTCTCTCATCGATGTTTCTAACTCTCTATCCCTCTCCCTTCATCTCTGTAAAAAAAAATCAATAAATATATATTTTAAAAAATATGAAGAAGAGAGCAACAAAATGGGTCAAAGTTGTAAGAAGGTGGAAGAGAGATCAAGAAATAACTACCAACCTCTAGAAGATAGGACTGGAAAATGTTAACCGCTCTGTATCTGTTAAATTGCCGTTTTAAAATTTCAACGTGTTTTCACTAACCCTAACACTTTTTTATTTAGTCTGGTATGTTAAACGAAACATAAATGTTACTGTTTTTTCTCATCACTGTGCTATTTAATGTTTCTTTTCCATTGAGAATAAACAGAACTTTGATTTCCCTTAAAATTTAACAGATGTGAATAATACAGAAGCCCCTGTTAATTACCGTGTACAGTATATGAAGATTCAGTAATTTTCTATGTCTTTAATATGCTTTGCACTTGTAGAATATTTGGTAATCATTGCTGAGTGAGATCATCTCTGCCACAATCACATACTTTGAACTAGACTCCTGATTTTTGTGTTTGTTTATGTAAACTTGGGATAATAGACTGAAGTGGAGAAAATGTCTTACCTTGAGTTGGACAGACTGGTTCTGTATAAGAAAGCGTTGCTCAATCATAATAATGGTTATAGGGTTAAATAAGAATTTAAGGAAAATGAGATTAAATCTCCTTGGAGGTTTCCTGAAATAGTTAAGGTCACATGATTCATATTCTGGACTAGGCAATGGGGAGAATCTCCCAAAAGCATACGAGTAAATTTTGCTTTGTTACGATTACCTCATACTTGGGGTACACACAGAGAAAACAGTCAAATCATATTGACTCATTTGATTGTCTAGTGCTGAAGGTAGGATAGTCCCTAAAATTGTCTTTGCTTCTATGCTAGCTATTAGCAGCATAGTGATGAGATACTAATTAGTTGTTTTTGTTCCTTTTTTAAAAATCCTCACCTGAGGACTACTTAGTGGAAGGTAGGAGAGCCGGGAGAGAAACAAACATTGATGTGAGAGAGAAACATAAAGCTATTGGTTGCCTTCCGTACATTCCCGACTGGGGATCGAACCTGCCACCCAGGTATGTGCCCTGACCTGGGATCAAATTGGCAAGCCTTCGGTGCATGGGATATTTTAATAGCTCTCATTTCTATTGAGTATTTACTGTGTTCTATGCACACATTAAATGCTGTACATACATTATTTGTTTAATCCTACAACTTTTGAGGAATACTTTTATTTCTATTTTCAGGTGAGGGAAAATGAGGTGCAGAAAATTTACTTTTTCATGGTTACATAACTCGGATTTGAATCTAGATAGTCTGACTCAAAAGCTTGTGTTCTAATGGAGTAGGCTGTGTACTCAAGTCTGGTGACAATCTTTACTTGTCTCATTTATACTGGCTCTCACCCTGGATAAGTGTCTTTTTGAGTAGCTGAACAAGGTTGTTGGCTATAGATTTCTCTAATCTCTGTGTTGATTTACAGGTGAGCATGTTAGGGAAAGGATTTGGCGATGTCAATGAAGCTAAAAGTGGCAGCACCACAGGCTCCCAGTTCTTGGAGCAATTCAAGACTGCTCAGGCCCTGGCTCAGTTGGCAGCTCAGCATTCTCAATCTGGAACCACCACCACCTCCTCTTGGGACATGGGCTCCACCACACAGTCCCCATCGCTGGTGCAGTATGGTGAGAAAAATGGAAAGTGAATTGAATTCTTGAAGCATTAAAGCATTACTGTTAAGTGGCTGGCAGGAGGAGGGGGTGGAGAATATGTCCTGAAGTAAGGAAAAGGGCTGCCAACTGGCTAGTTTCCCACACTGATTTCCCCTAGTGAGCTGGGCTGACCAGAAAGCTGGGGAATAATAAAAAGTCTATAATAAAAGGCTATCAATGCTTTCAGTAAATTTAGCTTTATACATGTTTGTAGTCTTACGTTAACCTGGGGATTTTTTGGAATTCCCTCGATTTATATTTAGTATTTGAAAACAGCATATTCCCTTCGGAAAGTTTCGAGGACTTGGGCCATTTTAAGACTTTATATTCTAAACATGGACAGTTCCTGGATTCCTGTCTTACACAGGCAGGGTAATAATGTTGATTCAATTAGGTTCCTAGGCTCTACGTAAGAACAAATGTGATCCAATGATTATTACCTACAGAAATGAGATAATGCCTTAAAAGAGTTTCTGATCCTGAAGGCCTTGTTCATGGCTCTAGAGCAGGATAATAGCATTTTCTTGAGGTTTACCAGTATCTCTGGCCTTATATATATTGGGTTTACTCATGCAGATTTGAAGAATCCAAATGATTCAACAGTGCACAGCCCCTTTACAAAGCGCCAGGCTTTTACCCCATCTTCAACCATGATGGAGGTGTTCCTTCAGGAGAAGCCGCCCGCAGTGGCTACCTCCACAGCTGCACCTCCACCCCCCTCTTCTCCTCTGCCAAGCAAACCCACCTCGGCTCCACAAATGTCTCCTGGGTCTTCAGACAACCAATCCTCTAGCCCTCAGCCGGCTCAGCAAAAACTGAAACAGCAGAAGAAAAAAGCCTCCTTGACTTCTAAGGTACTTGAACTTTTAGATATATATATTGCCCTGGGCCAAGATGGTGTATGATCTGGGAATATAGAGATTGTAAGAGTATAGTTTGGGAAATTGAAGCACAAGTGTTTTTTTTTTTTATTAGTCTTACAATAAGGTTACAATAAGGCATTCTCTTCTCTTCTCTATAGATTCCTGCTCTGGCTGTGGAGATGCCTGGCTCAGCAGATATCTCAGGGCTAAACCTACAGTTTGGGGCATTGCAGTTTGGGTCAGAGCCTGTGCTTTCTGATTATGAGTCCACTCCAACCACGAGCGCCTCGTCAAGCCAGGCTCCAAATAGCCTCTATACCAGCACGGCCAGGTAGAGGAAACCTCAGTCATGAGGCTTGTTTTTATTAGGTTTTTATCACTTTTTCTAAGTCTCTTGCTGAATCTTCGAACTCTGGGGATGGCAAGTCTCTGACCAAGTGAGAAAATAATAGCCACTTTTAAAAAGTAGCGCTTTAAAATACCAGTGTCATCTGTAACTCTTAAACAGAGGAAAATATATCCTTTGAGTACTTCTAGAATGGTGAAACATAATTCTTACAGATGCGTACCATATCTCTTATGTTAAGTATCTTGGCATCTGCCACAACTAAAAATGCTTTTGACATTTTTAGCCCTTGGGTTTGGGACTTAGACCTCTGAAGAGTATAATTTGGAACTCCTAAGAAGGAGGAAGCATTGCTGTATTAGATGAAAAGGAACCTTTCCAATAGAAACTTTCCTACTTCCTCTGATACTTCAGGGAGGGCCTTCTTAAGCAATAGAAAATCCTGATTTTCCCCAAATCCTTAGAATTAAAAATAAATAAATAATACAAGTAGATGGTTGGCTGTAGCCTAGATATATTGAACCATATGCCATTAATACGTGAGAATATTTCAAAAGTTCCTCTCAGAAAGTTCTACCAGTAACCTTGTATTTTATGGGGGTTTTGAAATGCATATGAGCACAAGATGATGCTCTCATGCTTAGGATTCATGCCATGATGAAGGGACCAAGAGTAGTGTATCCTTTCTACTGACTTTTAGCCTCTTTTTCTTATAACAGCAGAATATAGGGGGGACAAGAAATCTTTTAAACTCCTAAATGTTTAAATGTTTCAAATTCTTAGTTCAAATACTTAGCTCTATAAGTTATAGAAATATATTCAGTTGTCAGGAGAAAATGGTGGTGGTTTCTTTTATTTGTTGCTGGAAATTTTCTTTTTGATGGAAATCAACTTTAGTAGTCAGAGTCCACTGTTTTCTTAGTATCAGTTAATCTGCTTTGTGTAATTTCTCTGATAGATTCCTTCTTTATTACCCACAGTGAATCTTCATCTACAATTTCATCTAATCAGAGTCAGGAGTCCGGTTATCAGAGTGGCCCAATACAGTCAACCACCTATACCTCCCAAAACAATGCTCAGGGCCCTCTGTATGAACAGAGATCCACACAGACTCGGCGGTACCCCAGCTCCATCTCTTCATCACCCCAAAAGGACCTGACTCAGGCAAAGGTAGTGTCTTCATGAGCCCCTGGTCATTGATTAGGAGAATAGTGGGCAGGGACCTTTTAATATTAACATTTTGTTTTTTGACAAATAGTGCTAAGACACCTAAGAAGTGTTGATTGAGAAGCTGATGAAAGTACATTTTTATGGTTGGTGAAATAAAAAGTTATTTTTAGCAAGCCTGGAGACTCAGAACCAGAAAACTATTCTCCCTGCACTTAAGAGTCATTCTTTCTAGTACAATCAGTCTCAGTGCCTGTGTTCTGAATGGATTGCTGGAAGAGCTGATTGTTAGCATGCTGAGTGCATAGCAATAGATCTCACCTTACCTTGTCTTGGCTTGGTGAGGGGAATAGCTTATGCCAGAGGTGATACGGAGGGACTGTTAGGTGCAACCAGAAAAATAAGTGACTTGGGTGACTTGGCTGAATTACCTTATCCTACATCCACCCCCCCCCCCCAATCGCCCCTCTACCCCTACTCCCCTCCTATCCCGGGATCACTGGATTTGGGCTGTCTCCTGTAGCTTTTTGGGTTTGGAATATATTCAGCAATCTGGGGGTTGCTTTCTGTTGCTTTGGGTCACATAGGGTTTATGTCTCTTTGTTTTTTTAATTTGTTCGCTTGTTTATGTTTTTGTTGTTTTAATATATTTTTACTGATTTTAGAGTGGGGGGGAGGACAGAAACATCAAAGATGAGAGAGAATAATTGATTGGCTGCCTCCTGCATGCCCCTGCTGGGATAGAGCCTGCAACCTGGGCATGTGCCCTTGATTGGAATCGAATCTGGGACCCTTCAGTTCCCAGGCCAAGCATTATCACCAACTATCATATCTCCCATTTTGTTCAGTTCCCAGGCTGATGCTCTATCCATTGAGCCAAACTACCTAGGGCATTCTTTGTTTTGTTGTTAATTTTTGTTTGGATAGTCTAGATTGTTAACTTACAGAATTTTGCTGGAAATTAAGCTGTGTCAGTCAGTGCTAATTTATTCTGTTCACTTGAATTTATCTGTTTATCTCCTGTTTTTCATATCAGAATGGCTTCAGTTCTGTGCAGGCCACGCAGTTACAGACCACGCAATCTGTTGAAGGTGAGTGTTCTCCAGGTTTTTTTCCTTCCACTTACAGTGTTGTTCTTTCTCTTTTTTTGTTAATCTTCACCAAAGGACATTTTTCCATTGGAGAGAGTAGAAGGGAGGGGAAAAGACAGAGAAAGAGAAAATAGGTTGCCTCTCACATGCACCTGATCAGAATTCAACCTAGGACCCTTCAGCCTGAGGGCCTACTTTCTGTCAACTGAGCCAAACCAACTAGGGTAGTGTTTTCCCTGTCCTTTCATTACTTTTGCATTTCCTAGATTGTAGTGAAAATAGCCCCGACTCAATGATCAGAACATCTGGTTATAGCAGCAGTTCTCAACCTGTGGGTCCATCGACCCCATCATAGGGGTCACCTAAGACCATCAGAGAAGACAGATATTTACATTACGATTCACAACAGTAGCAAAATTACTGTTGGGAAGTATCAAAGAAAATAATTTTATGGTTGGGGGTCACCACAACATGAGGAACTGTATTGAAGGGTCTGGCATTAGGAAGGTTGAGAACCACTGGTTTATAGTCTTAGTTTGCTTCTGTTTTGTTGTTTAATCTCAAACCATCCTAACTTTTAAGAAAGGTTTTCTTTCTTAAAATGGTGATAAGACCCTGGATTCTCTTCACTGGATAAAAGAGATTAGTACTGTGAAAGGCTTGGAATTGAAAAACAGAAAAGGATTCTACCTAAACACAAATGATTCATTATTAAATAACTCAGACTCTTTTGGGACAGCCTAGGAGTATAGTCATCATTTCTTTTTTAAGGTTTGTTTGTTTTTAAATATATTTTATTGTTTTTTACAGAGAGGAAAGGAGAGGGATAGTGAGTTTAGAAACATCGATGATGAGAGACATTGATCAGCCGCCTCCTGCATGCCCCTACTGGGGATGTGCCCACAACCAAGATACATGCCCTTGACCGTAATTGAACCTGGGACCTTTCAGTCCACAGGCCGACACTCTATCCACTGAGCCAAACCGGTTTCGGCATTTTTTAAGTTTTTTTTTTTTTAATATGTTTTTATTTATTTTAGAGAAAGGAAGAGAGAAGAAGAGAAACATACATCAGCTGCCTCCTGCATCCCCCCTACCAGGGATTGGGCCCACACCCTGGGCATGTGCCCTGATGGGAATCTAATCAACGACCTTTTTGGTGCATGAAATATGCTCAGCCAACTGAGCCACACCTATAGACATTCTCCTTCCTCTGATGAGATGACTTCCTTTCTTCATTTCCAGGTGCTACAGGCTCTGCAGTGAAATCTGACTCACCTTCTACTTCTAGTATCCCCCCTCTCAGTGAAACGGTATCTGCAGCTTCCTTATTGACGACAACCAATCAGCACTCATCCACTTTGGGTGGCTTGAGCCACAATGAGGAGATTCCAAATACTACTACCACACAACACAACAGGTGATTTGGGGTGAGGATTGGAGGTTAGAGTTGGTGAGAGCTCTCTGGTTCTATCTTATTAACCTTCTACTTGGCACAGATCACTTTAGCTAAGTAGATTACCTGCAAGCTGTGAAAAGTAAAGACAGGAGGATTATTTTCCCTTTTCAACATCCATTTTACCTTTGCTCACTACCCTTGGCTGGCTATTTTGCTGACTATATTATCTCAGATTTCCTTGGTCCTATATTTGTTTTATTTTCTTGCTGTATTCTTTTATATATATTGATATTTAGGAAGAGAGGAAGGAAGAGGGATAGAGATAGAAACATTGACAAGAAAGAACCATTAAGCTGTTGCCTCCTAAATGCCCCTTACTGGGGATTGAGCCAGTAACCCAGACATGTGCCCTGACCAGGAAGTGAACCCGTGACCTCTTGGTTCATGGTTCGATGCTCAACCACTGAGCCAAACTGGCCAAACTCTTGTTGTATTCTTAATTGAAACTTCAGGTCAGGTGACTATAACACTGTGTCTTATGACACCCTCTTTTTTTTGTTACAGTACGTTATCTACTCAGCAGAATACCCTTTCGTCATCATCTTCTGGGCGTACTTCGACATCCACTCTTTTGGTAAGCATGGTGCTATAAAAGAATTGTGGGGTTTTTATACTTATAACTATCCAACCATAAGCTTCTTCTAAGGGATTCTGAGGTGGCAAAATGACCATTGATATGAAATTGTAAGAAAGGAGTTAGAAGGATGTTTGAAGTCAAAAGAGGCAAACAAAATCCAGAAATATTGCAAAGATGTGGGCCATTTCTCAAAGCCCTGGAAGTGACTTGCCTGAATCATTGTGTGACTTTTTTTTTTCTTTTTTTACTGAAGCTGGGTGTGGCTTTTGTATGCTACAATAACTTCTGTAAGAATATATTTTCTAAGTGGTACAACCATTTTTATTCTTGTTCTGAAATATGCTGAATATGAGTTCTGAAAATAGTCAGTGTGAATCTGAGCATCCTGTGAAAGTAGAGATGAAATGAGAGCTTTTGGTCAAAGAATTAATTTCACTGTTGTGATTTATAGCAATTATTTAGTTACTCTGATATGGCAAGGAAGACAACTAACATTTGGGGCAAAGGTGTCTGGTTTGCCAGAAGCCTAGGGGAGATTATGGGGGCTAAGGCTTTTCTAGGAGTCTGTTTCTCAAATATACGATTTCATGTTTTAATTTATTAGAACTTTTTCCTGTCCCACAAACTGGTCTTATTCTGAACTAATGAAGAGTGTAGGGAAAAAAGGCTATATTTTTTGCATTTCAACTATCTCTGTCTTACTGGCCAACCAGCATTGGTTTGGGGGGAAGTTTGATTTGTCCCTACTCTCTCTGCTACTGTTCTTAACAGTGTAATGATGTGTAGTGGGTCTTTTGGTACCATCCTTATCAGATGACTGTTAGGGAATGTCTGCCAGTAAAGTATAGTAATACTCATTTGGCAGAGGACACTCTGATACCATTCCTCAGCCTTTTTAATTGGGAAGTTGAGTGATGATATAGTCAACAGCAGGGATTGTTGATCTTTCCTGACCGGTTAGGCTAATTGCTGTTTCCTCCTCCTCTCTTCCACCGCTCTCTTTTTGAAGCACACAAGCGTGGAGAGTGAGGCGAATCTTCATTCTTCCTCCAGCACTTTCTCCACAACGTCCAGCACAGTCTCTGCACCTCCGCCAGTGGTCAGTGTCTCCTCCAGTCTCAATAGTGGCAGTAGCCTGGGCCTCAGCCTAGGCAGCAACTCCACTGTCACAGCCTCGACTCGAAGCTCAGTTGCTACAACTTCAGGTACCCTGCATAGGTGGATGGCATTCCTTTGGGATGAAGGAGAGAAATAATTGTGTGACGGCATAAAAATATAATTTCTTTTTTAGGAAAAGCTCCTCCTAATCTCCCTCCTGGGGTACCGCCATTGTTGCCTAATCCGTATATTATGGCTCCAGGGCTGTTACATGCCTACCCGGTAAGTGAGACTTTGGGGTCTTCTCTAAAAAATAAAAATGGTGTGGGCTACTCTTTATAAATCTGGCCTCAGGTTAAAATAATTAAAATATAGAATAGATGAGTGGTTGTTGCATGAAAACAAGGCTTTAATATTCATAATTTTGAGAGAAAAAATAACAGTTTTTAGAAAGGAAAGACTAAATGGAGGCCAGGCCCTCTGTTGCATATTTTCTCTGTAAAGTACATATTCTCGGCCTCAGAAGCCAAAGGCCAGAATATCCACCTGATATCCCTTTTAATTTTTTAGAGAATTACTTTCTCTAGTTGAATTGATTCCCTATCTCTGAGGGTCTTTGCTTGCTCCCACTTGGTCAGACCAGAATTTCCAACTCTATTGGGTCTACCTGAAAATAGGTGGCTGACAGTAGTTGATGTTTGCAAACGGGGGTGGAGGTAAAAATAAGTGACATCTGTAATGCTGTAAAAACTATAAATTTTAAAAATGTCTTTTAAGTTGGTTTTGGAGAGAGAGGAAGGGAGGGAGGGAGAAACTCAATGTGAGAGGGAAACATCATTTGGCTTGGCTGCCTCCTGCATGCCTGCAATCTGGGCATGTGCCCTGACCAGGAATCAAATTGGCAACCTCTTGGTGTGTGCCATGACACCCAAACCAAGTGAGCCACACCAGCCCAGGGCTAAGCCATGTTTTGAAAACTGCAAGAGACAGTTTGGTGGAATAGAAAGTAAGAGCAGGCTATTTATGTATGATTTGTGTCAGAAGCCAGTCTAGTTGAATCAACAGTATGTAACTCAAGGAAAGCTTCAATACCTTTCATGAATCACTTAATCTCTTTGTATTTACTTCTTTCCTTTTAAAGGAAACGAAAGGAAACAATCTATCTCCTTTTCTTCTTAAAAAATGAGGATGAATGTTCTGTTGATTTACCTTGTTTCCTAGCTCCTTGGTTTGCTAGTATCATGACCAGTCCACATTAGTATTGTTACATGCTTGTATCTTTCAGCCACAAGTATATGGTTATGATGACTTGCAGATGCTTCAGACAAGATTTCCATTGGTGAGTATGTGATGTAGGGCTTAGGAAAAGAAAAGCAATCTTAAAATTAGTGGTTGGGGGGTTACTTTCACATGTTCAGTTGATAAGTCATAGCTCTTTCCCAACCATTACCTTCATACACATACTTTGAGATATATCAGTATGGTGTCTTGGAAAGTGACTCTAATAGAAAACTTAAAAATCAGATTTGTGGCATCTTTGAAGTAAATTAATTTTAGCATTTGACAACTCAGGGTATCCTGGAACTCTTAAGATGCTTTCTGTATGTTTCAGACGCTTCAAATTCTAGAAAGATCTATTTTCTCAGTAGTAGATAATTATCTACAGGTTTGAGAATATTACTGGTCCTGGTGGACGTGGTGTGTTTTACACTTGGCATACCCGTAGACCTTGTTTGACTGTGCTCATAGCCAGGCAGGGGGGACAGTGTATGCAAGAGTAATTTGAAGTTTGTGCTAGTTTTAGCCAGCCTATTCAGTGGCTGGATAAGTTGCATTACTTCAACATTTTCCTGCCTCTCAGCAGAGAGAATAGTGGCATTGAGTCTCTTTTTTTTTTTTAATTCTCTCTTCTAGGATTACTACAGCATCCCATTTCCCACACCCACCACGCCGCTGACTGGGAGGGATGGTAGCCTGGCCAGCAACCCTTATTCTGGTAGGACGGGGATAGGGCTAAATAAAAGGAGAGTATGTTGAGATTGGTGGCAGGAAGGGACCCAGTTCAGTTAAGATCTTTGGCAGAAATATAGAATGGATGTGATGAATCAGTATTGGTAGATTCAGAATCCTGCTAAAGTTGGGCATGTGGCAAGTTTTTCCTTATCTCACTTTTTGTTGTCTCCCTATGGTTCCAGATGAAGATTTGATTTGGTTTTCAGACATTCTCCAGCTTTTTTCAGGAAATGCAGTGGTTAAACTGGCCATCCTCTATTTATCTCTGCTTCTGTACCTACTCACAGTGGAAGTCCCATTGCCATTACCTTGATTATCCGAGGGCTGCCTTCTATTGTCCTCACTGATCTACCACTTTCTTTCTTTCTTTCTTTTTAAATATATTTTATTGATTTTTCACAGAGAGGAAGAGAGAGAGATAGAGAGCCAGAAACATCAATGAGACATCGATAAGCCGCCTCCTGCATGCCCCCTACTGGGGATGTGCCCGCAACCAGATCCATGCCCTTGATCAGAATCGAACCTGTGGCCTTTCAGTCCCCAGGCCGACGCTCTAACCACTGAGCCAAACCGGTTTCGGCCTACCATTTTCTTGACCTATCATTGTTTTTTTGAATCCAGCATGGAGTGTTCCCATGGAGGGAGATTTGGGGTAGATGAAATAAGATGAGTAGGCAGGGAAATCATGCAGGAACTTTATTCTGGGAGCCTGTCTCTGCTGCAGCATTGCACAGTCTTTCGACATTAGTCCTGGACTAGCACTGTTCTTGCTGTGTGCTGGGCAGTGCTAAATGGAGCTGCAAAGAAAAGTAATTCAAATTTAACAGGATTTTCTGTAATCATGTGAAACCAGAAGTAGTAATTCTGCTTTGGTGTGGGGGTGAAAGAGGCAGGTACATTTAGCCTCTCCTGTCACAGGTGACCTCACAAAGTTTGGCCGTGGGGATGCCTCCTCCCCAGCCCCGGCCACTACCTTGGCCCAACCCCAACAGAACCAGACGCAGACTCACCACACCACGCAGCAGACATTCCTGAACCCGGCGCTGCCTCCTGGCTACAGTTACACCAGCCTGCCATACTACACAGGGGTTCCGGGCCTCCCCAGCACCTTCCAGTATGGGCCTGCTGTGTTCCCTGTGAGTACCGGAGCTTGGTCTTTCCTTGTGGTAAAGTATCCTAACCCTGGACACTATCCTACCTCCTTTCAGGGACTTTTTAATAATGAGTGAAGTGGAACAGTTTCTCTTTCTAGCCTGGGGGAGGGAATGGGGCTGAAATTGGGGTATTGGAATAAGGTACCTGTTCTTAGAATTAGCTAAAGTAGGAATATGATAGCATACAGCTTTATTCCCAAACTGTCTTTCATTCCCTGCCATCACTGCCCTCTTCCCTTCTTTCAAAGTACCATTTATGGACTTCACTGATTTTAGAAAGTTGGTAGGGACCCTACTTCCTTCACCAAGTGAACTGTCATCAGCCTATGTCACAATGGGTAATCATCTGAATGCTTCAGTCCCTGAACGAAGTCGGGTAGGGTGAATGGTACTCTGCTGCCATTTCACTGCAGTTCTGGCCTTTTTACTCTTCAGGTGGCTCCTACCTCTTCCAAGCAGCATGGTGTGAATGTCAGTGTGAATGCATCGGCCACCCCTTTCCAACAGCCAAGTGGATATGGGTCTCATGGATACAACACTGGTAAGCTTACCTTGACCCCAGCTGTCAGTGATGTCTGTGGGATGTTATTAAATGAGCTTCAAGGAGGAAGACTCCGTGCTTGATAAAATAGAATTGTGCTGGTGAGGATGTGCTGCTGCTCATGTATGATTGTTAATGATTGACTGCTTGTGTGTCTGCCTGAGCAGCCCCAACAGAGGCGCTTGATACTAGACCATATATTCACTACTCATGACAGGGATGGCCTGGAGCATGTATTGACTATTAGCATATGCTGGCTGGCCTAATATTTGGGTGGGAAGCAGAGCAAGGGGCCCCAAGATTTCATTGAGATATCAGTGGAGGCAAGTGTTCATATGTATGGTACCGATCATACAAAAGGGGACATATTTACTGAATAGAAGGGTTAAATGGTTACTTTACTAGTGTGCTGTAGTAGGCTTAGCTTAAATATCTTTGTAGTACTACTTTTTTAATGTGGCCCCTTTTAAATCCTAAGCTAGAAGACCTAAAATGTGGAAAGAATTAGAGCATGAGTATAGTCATACCTTGGAGATATTGCGGATTCTTTTCCAAACCACCATAATAAAGTGAGTTGTAGTCTTTGATGGTGGATAGTCTTGCCTTCACTTTCCAAAAAATGCAACACTTATGAGGTGCAATAAAACCAAGTATGCCTGTACTCAATAAAGTGAGAGTTGGACCTTTATGTTCCTTCACTTGTGTGACTGGGCTCTTTGCAAAATCCATTTGCACATCTGATGGTAGAGAGGGAAATGTTGGAATCTCTTGAATGGATACTGACCTAAAAGATTCTTAGTCCATCCCTTGCTCCTATACCTGATACCTATACTCCATTTTTGGAGGACATGGAGTAAGAAAAGGAGTCTTTGATAAAACAATTCCATCTACTTTTTTCAGTGATTTGTAGATGAGTATGGGTGGGGGGAGGAGGATAGGGTTGAGGGTTGTACTTCTTCAGTTATGGTTTCATGATGATTTGGATGGAGCTGCATCTGCATTCTTCACCCTTGTGTGGCCTCCAAGTTGATAAATTGCCCAAGGTTTTAATAATTGCGAAACTCTGAGCTGAGTACAGGTGGCAGTTGGTCTGGGAATTAACAGGTGGAGTTTTGAACTGTTTGTATGATTTAGGTCAAGATTTAAACTCAAGAAATCCTGAGGTACCGTTGAAATTTAATATCTAGGACCCCTGTTGGCTATTCCTCTCACTGAGCGTGATCCACCCTAATCCTTGGGGAAGTGTTATAAGCTTTTTGATTTGGAATTGCCCCATTCCAAGATTAAAGTTTTAGCTGGGTCATGTTCAAGAATAGCATGCCTGATTCTGGAAATGGTGGCTTCTTACCTCCCTTAGGATTTCAGAAACTCTCTAACAGCCCTTTTGAAAACCCCCTATTCCCAGCCCCACAGAAGGTTGTCATCCCATTCCTCATCAACCTCTAAATTCATTTATTTTTATGTATTTGATTCCTTTTAGGAAGAAAATATCCACCCCCTTACAAGCATTTCTGGACGGCAGAGAGCTAATTTGGCCCAAGGCTGGGGGCTCTGTTTTGTGTGTGTGTATAAATTTGCACTGAAGTCTTGTTTCAGAAACCAGACCACTGAGGAGAGCCTGCTGAGCTGAGGCCATAGCCTGCGTGGCTTGGGGAAATGAGTTGGTGGATACCTTCTGGGCTTTTGAACTTGCCCTTCCCCCAGTTCCCTCTCCCCCATGTGTCTGACCCTGTCTTACCCATTTCGAGTTCAAGCGGTGCAGCACCTCCGAAGCATCAATGCACACACCTGCTGTTGCTTTTGTTTTCTGGAAGGCATGTAGTTCCAACTTGTAACAAAAAATATTTGTAGTCTTCAATAAACTGTGGTATTTCTTTAGCTAACTCTGGCGTTCTTTCCGTGCATGTCTTTCTGGACACTAGGATCCAATGTTGTGCAGTGGATGAAGGGTGGAGGGTGGCCTTTTCAATCAAACTCCGGCATAGCCAAAGAACTGGTAACTTTTCCGTATGGTGATTTTATGAAGGTGTGGGAGGGGAAAACAGTCTCAGTTTCCAACCTTTTGATTGGTTGGTAAAGAAAGTTATTTTTAGAAAATCCCTGATTCTCCATGCTTATTATAGCTCTTCACTTGTCATTCAGATCTTCCCCTTGCCTCTTCATAAGTAGGTGGGAAGGAAAAGAGGTTTAGTGTCATGTTATGGTGAAAGGTAGAAGAGCATGGTGTTCAGAGCTGTTGTTGGGGAAGTATCTTCAAGGCTTAATTCCCACATTTGATTCCCTCAGGCCAAGTGGCTGGTTGAGATCTGATAGAGTTTTGAGGGACCAGCTAATTGAAGACTCGGGCTGTGGAAACTGCTAGCCTGGAGCATTGCTCTTAGACCCTTCAGGGATTGCGGATTATTAGTGTTTTGCACTTGTGGGTGTAGCTAATGATAAGTGGGATAAATTTGGTTAGACATTCTTGACTATAGACATTCTCATCCCCACTCAATCTCACTAGTAAGTACATCACCAGCCCTTTGTTTACAGTTAACTTGCACAGTGAGACCACCATTCTTGGTTAATTGAAACCCTGATATTTCTTTGTTTCTAGCCCTCTGGAGTAATTTTGTCCTGGAGCTGTAACCAACTTTCCAAGGGAGGGAGCTGGTTCTTGGTTCTCCTCCCTGTTGTCCACAAGGTGTTAGTATGATCATCAAGTTTGGGAGTCGGTTATAGAAGGGGATTTTGACTCTTGGAAGGAAAAAGAGAACTCGAGTCTGAGGAGCTTTCTAATAACTAGTCAAGGGTAGGTAGGGACTTCTAATGCTTACACTGAAGCTATTATGGCAACTACAAGGAGAAATCTTTCCCTCCCTCTGTTTCCAGTCCCTTTAGCCAATATTCAACTTAAAGCCTCTGGACTATAAGCTGGTGTTTAGCTAGTCCAGCCTCTGAAAAAGGAGATAAAGTAGGGGCACACTGAAACTAAATTGCTCCTTAACACCCAGTTTGAGAGTCAAGTTAGCCATTTCTTCCATTTGTGTGGGATGACCAAGGGGTATCGGCAAGCTGTTTGAGTCTGCAGTAAAATTCAATCATCTCATTTTCCTAAAACATGTTCTATTTATAACCTGTCTATTCCATTTTACTCAAACCTTCCATACAAACCTCATCAGCATAGCCTTTTCCATACAAAAAATAAGCTAGTTTTTTTCAAGTTAGGTCAGCTACCGGTGATTTACCAGATGGGCTCCTGGGATTTGAAAAAAGGGAAGGGGAAGGATATTCGATCAGGTCATATATTGCCCCTGTCTTTTACTTTTGTGCCTAGAAAGTACAGAGTTGATACTTAGGACACGGGGAAGTATTTTCTCGTGCTTGCTTTCTGTAGTTCTGTTCTTTTTCCTAGTTGGTGTTTGCTCCTCCCTGGAACTATCTGGACTTGTGATGTGGGAGGGGTTTCCAGGTTAAGATGCCACTTCTATTGGGAAGATTCTAAAGTGGCTGTCTAAGGTGGGCTTAACTTTTGATGGCTGCCTTTGTCCTAGACCAGTGGTTGGCAAACTCATTAGTCAACAGAGCCAAATATCAACAGTACAATGATTAAAATTTCTTTTGAGAGCCACATTTTTTAAACTTAAAACTATATAGGTAGGTACATTGTTATTAACTGAATTAGGGTACTCCTTCAATCGCACTGTACATGCGCGCCCGCATATGTTATTTTGTGGAAGAGCCACGCTTAAGGGGCCAAAGAGCCACATGTGGCTCGAGAGCCGTGGTTTGCCGACCACTGTCCTAGACATTGGGAGGATTTGGGTTCTGGAGTTTGAAGGGGGATTACTGCTGAATTTGGGGTGAATGGAGGAGTCTTCATTTGTGATTTGGTCACTTCAGTATAGTGTTTCTAAAAAACTCTTCTGTCAAAGTAATCCTAACAACAAAGGAGAAGGCTCCAAGGACATAGACTAAAATACAAAGTTCTTCTGTAGTTTCATTTTATCTCAATTCATGAGAACTAATATATCTTTTAAAATCATGTTTTAAGTTCCTAGTTAAATTTGAGTTACTTTATAGTTCAAACCTTCGCATATAATTTTAGTAAGATAAGATGCTGGATTAGCTTACCTGGTGGTTTTTTTCCTCTATCCTTCACCTTTTGCCCCAGGAGGTAGACTATACTTATTTCCATTTAAGGAGTATAAATTAAAATGAATTGTATCACTTTGGTTGTATTGGTGATAACGAGTTTTTCAAAAGGAAACATGCAAGTTGTTAAGAGTATGGACTGAAGCCTTTATCTCATGGAGAAGCTAAAGTTGTAAACTAGAATAACATTTAGGTTTTGTTTTCCACCGAGACTGCAGGGGATAGCCTATTCCTATATGCCTTCCTTACCCCCTTCCCTTAAAATACAGAGATGGATCTTCATTTTATGCCAGCTTGTAAGTATACAGCCTAGAAGCTCCAAGATTGGAGCAGCTGGGCTAAGTGAGCTGAAGCCTTTTGGAGGCGGAATTGAACTGCTTCTCTAGTACTTACCTTATGCTGTGAAAGCATGGATTTTGAGCCCAGGAGTGTCTCTTCATGAACAGGAAAAGAGCCAGATTACCTGTCTTCTGGAGCAGAACCGAGTGAAGTTTGGGTGGATTGATTTGAAATGGGCAATTTAAGTGTAATACATTTCTGTTGGGCTTTGCTACAGAGGTGTTTTGAAAACTTACAAACTAGTGAGTTTTGGCTATTTCCCCTTGTCCCTCCCAAAACCAACTCACCTTACTCTCACACATACTCAGTACACACCTGCAAAGGACAAGAGAACCCTTAGCTAGCCTTTGTGTCATGAGCTCTTACCTGAAGCTGGAAAAACAGACCAAAATTCCCTTGCCGTGCTATAGCTAGAAAGACTCCACATGTCACTCAGCACCTCCCAGGGAGAGAGATCAGGCAGCTAGCTGAGCTAATCCTCCTATCTGTTTCCTCCTCCCCCAGGTGTATCAGTCACCTCCAGTAACACGGGCGTGCCAGATATCTCGGGTTCTGTGTACTCCAAAACCCAGGTAGGTGCCTGGCTCTGGATAGAAGTGGAAAAAGAGACGGACATAGAGAAGATGAGGTTGCATTGATAGAAGTGAGCAGGAACAGCCCTAACACCTGTGATCAGGTGTCAGGAAACCCATTCTACTAAAAAATGATTCATCTTTAGACTTTAGTTTCTCGAGGAAGCTCAAATTTATCCTTCAGGGAGGAAGAGTACAAATAAGAAATGTCATAGGAAAGACGGAAAATTGTCATGTCATGTGGTTTATTGTTAACTGGTCCTTAACCTCCACACAACCAACCTCTTCATAACTTTCAAAAGAGAATGAATAGGGAATGAAGGAAAATAAGTTCATTCCCTTCTTTGTAAGTATATCTACCATAAAGAGTGGGAAAGGAGTGGGCAAAGCCCAACTCGGTAAAGTGAAACATTTGAATTATCCACAGATTTGTATTTTTTTCTCTCCCACCATCATAAATAATTTAAAGTTTGATACAAAGTATTAGGAGTTAAGGTGGAGTGCTTCATGGCCAAGACCTTTAACACTAAAGATAACTCAGCATTTCTTTTGAAAAAAAAAAAAAAAATCCATGGAGTTCCTATTTCTACCCAACTCCAGAGATGATAGGGTGCTAAGGAGTAGTCAGCAGATTTCACTATGTTTGTATATGACAGGTTTTACAAAGTGCTTTCACATCCAGCCTCTCATTTGGTCCTTACAATTAAGAGGTCGATAAGCATCCGTTTTATATATGCTAGAAAAGACTTAGGGAGTAATTTTCTCAGGATCACACAGCTATTAAAGCACAGAGCTGAGACTGAGACTTGAATATCTGGCTTCAGGTGCAGCACTCCTTCTGTGACACCATGCTGCTTTTTGAGGGTGGGAGAGCTTGGACTCAAATCCTAAGAATTCATTTGCTGATCCCCTTTATCTCTCCTCCCATCCTCCTGGATAGCAGTCCTTTGAGAAACAAGGTTTTCATTCCGGTACTCCTGCTGCCTCCTTCAACTTGCCTTCAGCCCTAGGAAGTGGGGGGCCCATCAATCCAGCCACAGCTGCTGCCTACCCACCTGCCCCCTTTATGCACATTCTGACCCCCCATCAGCAGCCGCACTCCCAGATCCTTCATCATCACCTACAGCAGGATGGCCAGGTAATAGCCCTCCCTCTTTCCTTTCTCTTCCTCTTCCTTCTGATCCCTTAAAACTGCCTTCCCTTTCCTTTTCTTACCCTTCCTCACCACCACCTCCACCCAATCCTCCCCAGCGCCAGCCATGGGCACACAGCACATTACAGACACAAGCGCACATAACACAAGTGGCCGGCAAAGGAGATGTCAGAGAAGGGGCCAGACTGAAACCTAATTCTGCCCAATTCCTTTGGTGCCTTTCTCCTCCACCTCCGCCCATATCACAGTTTTCCTCATCCCATCAGACCTGGGTCACACCTTCCCTCTTACCTCTCCCAGCCCTCCCCCTTCCCTCACATTATAGCTTTCCCTTCTAATAATGGTGGAGTTCTATTGTCAAAGTTTGTCCCTTTATTTTCCATATATCCTGGTTCTGCCTCAGCTACCATATTTGCAGATGATTCTCTGTTGCCAGCGCCAGCAGGAGGAGCAGGTAATGAAACTGAATGATATGCTTGAACCCACTCCTTTTCAGTCCCCATTACACCTCCACAGCCTTAGGGAATTTGAGAAAAGTTTGCACGATCACAAATCGGGATACACAAACATAAACACCTTGCTGAGCTCTCTGGCCTCCCATTCCTCTCTTGTCCTCCCCTCCTCGATGCCCTCTTTCTTTCTGCCCTTCCCCAACTCTGGGAACACTTGGTTACTGGAATGGAAAGGATTCTTGGGGCAGTATCTGAAGCCTGGAGCCTCGAGACTGTCTCCACCTTGCCTGTAATGGGCTCACAGATATGATACATGTGGCAGGGGCGGGGAGCCATGGGGTGGTACAAGTGACCTCTCCTCCACCATCAGTGGCTGGGGAACTGGAATAAGAGCTGCTTTGCTCTCAGAGGCAGCTTCCCAAATGAGGCCTTCCTGGAGATCAGTGATAATGAAATCACTTTAATCACTCATCTCCAAGAGGCCATAATTCTCTCTAGAGAGTTGCCTTTTCTCAGAGCAGGGGGATGAGGAGAGGAGAAGGTACGATTGAAAATGAGTAGAACTGATTCACTGTCTAATCTCTGAAGGTATCTTGCCCTCTTTTCATCTTTCCCCTATTTAAAGGGTTTTTTTGGCAGGTTTCTTTTTTTTTTTTTTTTTTGGTGCTTTTTGTTTGTGTTTTTTGTTTTGGTCAGAGGTGCTTTAGCAGCCATATAAACCAAATGTTCCGTGGTTGAGAAGCTTCAGAATAGTTTCTAAGCAAGGGGAATGGGAAAGCAAGATGATTTCCAAGTCTCCACCTGAAGATGTCACAAATTTGTCACACTAACTAGACACCTTTTTCCTCCCCGTCATCCTCCCATTCCCCTTCAGACGGGCAGCGGGCAACGTAGCCAGACCAGCTCCATCCCGCAGAAGCCCCAGACCAACAAGTCTGCCTACAACAGCTACAGCTGGGGGGCCAACTGAGGCCCTGGCCCTCTCTTCCTGGTCCCATCTTCTGAGAGGGCTTCTCAGCCTGGCAACTATGGAAACAGCATCAAAGAGAGGAATGTGGAGGGGTTCCGCTGCCCCACCCTCACCCCCAGTGGCCCACCCCATGCCTCAGCTTCATGTCTGTCCATTCCCATACCATCCCCACTCTGTTGTATGTATTATAGGATTTGTATTTTCACTCCCTCCCCTCCTTTCCTTTCCTCCTTACCCCTTGCATTCAAGATTATGAAACTTTGCTGTGGGCCCTGCCCTTCCTTTTCTTCCTGTTCACCCTGGTGGTGTATGGGTGAGGTGGGGAGGGGGGAACCCCCAAATATATATCAGCCCAACAGCCCTATGTCTCCTCCTTTATTATTAGGAAGCAAAACAACAACAAAAAATGGCGTCATGAATATGAACAGCATTGTCAGATGGATTAGTTGAAGTGGTTTTTT